>CALNHX010006306.1:0-91745 GCA_940337035.1 Agriotes lineatus
CAATTTTAATTACCTTTTTGTTGCTGCTCTGTTTGATTAACATGGTTAATGACAATACTTTTACAGTGTCAGAGTAATCGTGCATTGAACAAGTTATACCGGGAGTCTATATTTACACAGCTGATTGCAATGTTCTTACATCTTTTGAAATGAATTTGTAAATAACTATAGGTAAATCCAATCTGAAACAATTTTAAGGTTAGTTTTTGCGCAACTTGAACCCACACCTGACTCGTTCGATCTACTCGACGCCAGGAATAAATTCATCACGTTTGGTTCGTAATTCGAACTACAAACGAACAAAATGCAGTTCACACAAACGAAAACATTTTCTTGCACTAAGTAAGTCTGAGTAGCCAAACGAACCAAGCTTTAGAAAGAAACTGTAATTAAATGTGAATAGATAATTTATACCTATCTACAGTCTGTAAAATCCAACTATAAAAATCAGACGCAATTTTTACTGATAATGAATAATTATTTTCGTTATTTGACATTTCGAAATTTGTCGTGTAAAGTAAATGTCAGTTTGGTAATGACATCTTGAAATTTTGTTTGAAAAACAGAAACTGATCAACTTAGCCTTGAAAACTGGTTCCACTTGTCCCATCTCTTATCTTACTTTTTATACAGGGTCTCTAATAGGGAACATGGATATATAAGTACAAGATACGGCGTGCCGTTGATATAGTGTAACAAGACGTACCATCTATTTCTGTCACTCTCAATGCGTGAATTACGTATAGCGCTATCCTTTAGAGAGGTACTTGGACTCGCCATTGAGAGAAATTCTGATAAAATACATTTAACTCGTGTTACATGGTGCCAGAAATAGTCTTTTTGGTCTCAAGATGCTACAAAATGTAGAAAAGACGTAATCGTATAAATAAACACAAATTAGAAAACATAACCTCAACAGGTAACACTTGATAACCTCACTCGATGAGGTGTGGGGGTGTGCAAGATATTCACTCGCTAACGCCTTTGAGTTTTACGGTTGATAATAATAGCCAAAGAGGATATATCCTCTTTGATAATAGCAATCAAAACCATTGCTAAAGTTCAATGTTCGAAGAATAAACTGTGAAATTGTATGACACTTCTGACGTTTTCATTTCAAAACTTCAAAATTAAGCGTACGAAACATTGTATGAAATACGTCTAAAGGGAGAGAGAAATAAAGTGATATAGGTTAGAATGAAATGGGGGAAGGTACCGAACTCCGTGATATGTTATTTTAAGATTCGACGTACGTTTACATGTAGTGAACGTATCCTGTACTAATATATCCATGATAGGGAACACCCCCTAGTGACATCTATTGATTAATACTGAAACGTAGATTATTTATGGCGGCAAATTTAAATATTTGACATATGGAATACAATACCGTTAACCGGGGCTAAGTGGATTTGCTGGGCCAAAGTGGATCATAACTTCCTGCTGTATTAAAATGCACAATCGAAAACCTGTAACGTGCTTGCCAGTTTTGTCGGTGCAAGTCAGTCTTGTCTTTATCTATGAGTCATTCTAACACAGAATGGTGGTTGTGCTCACATGTAAATTTTCATAAACAAAGCTAAGTGTGCATAAAACACTATACATTCTAAAATTCCGAAATGTAGATTTACCGAAACCTCAAAATTCGTTTATTTGCACAGACGATCTGTTAATATTTATGTGTATTTGACCCGCGCATATCCATAACCTAACATCTGACTTAGAATAATGAACGGGCAAGATCTTTGTTTTAAAGGGGAGCCCCTGTGGGATTTTTTGAATGAACTGATATCACTTCTTGGGGCAAAGTAGACTTCACAAAAAAAATTGTTTTTAGTCTCCTAATTTTCTTTTATTATTAAAATGGTTGATGCATTTTATTAAAATTGTGGTATTTCTAGTGTCGTTTCATATGGGGATTAGGAGAAAGTTTTCAAAGTAGAAACTGAACGTTTTTGTTTTACAAATTTGTTCCAGATGATTCGTAAATATCAAAAGAAACTAGGCAAATACGGCAAAAGGAGCTACGACCCCGTGTATTTGAAGAATGCTGTTCGCACTGTAAGAGATGGAATGTCAATACGTTGTGCATGCGAGACTTATGGGGTGCCTTATACTACATTACACAGCCATGTAAATGAGAAGCATCCCCTGAAATACGGAAGACAACGTGTTCTTAATGATTCCAATGAAAATGGTTTAGAAGAGGCCTTAACATTATGAGCGGAATGGGGATTCCCTTTGAAGCCGATACAAGCTCGTCGTATTGTCCAACAATTTCTCGCAAAACAGGTGTTAAATACCAGGTTTCATGACAACTTACCTGGTCACGACTGGTTTGCGAGCTTCATTTCAAGACACAAAAGAATTTTCGTGAAATTTGCCAAAAATTCTAAAAGGGTTCGCACACCAATTTCGTATGAAGCTATCAAAAACTATTCTGACAATTTGGAAAAAGTTTTGAACGAACATAGTAAACTATCATTAAACGAACTTCAAAGATGATCCTGGTGTCGTTAAAGTTGTCGCAGGCAAAGGTGCCAAGCACACTCACAGAACCATTGATTCTAGTAAAACTAGTACAACCGTCATGTTTGCGATATGTGCAACTGTTGACCGTTTACCACCTTATGTTGTCTATATGGCAAAACACATGTATGAGGGCTGGAAAGAAGGTGGCCTCGATGGTTCAAGGTACAATAGAACTTTAAGTGGCAGGTTTGATTCTGATGTCTTCGAAGATTGGTTCTTTTCCATAATGCTATTCTATTTTAAGAAGGTCGATGGCAAAAAAGTCTTAATTGGTGATTATTTGAGCAGTTATATCACGGTAAACGTTCTCCAGATATGCGAGAATAGCGACATCCGTTTTGTTCTATTAACACCAAATTCAATCTTGGCAAGAGGAAAATAGGCAATATGTTATCACCAGTTTTTACTACTGAAACATCGGCTTCGACTTCTATTCTGCAAGTTATATCGTGTAGCTGTAAAAAAGATTGCAGTAAACAATGCGGATGTCTTAAAATTGGATTACATTGTTCTACTCTGTGCTCCAACTGCCACGGACAAGGTTGCCTAAATGCATCATCTGAAGAAATATTAACCGAAGATGACCCAACAAACAAATAAGGAAGGAAGCTGTTAGTGGAATAGGTCTTCTCGAGTTACCACTTAAAAAAAAACGCGCGAGGGCTCTACCTCATGTAGGTGGTGTGGAAACGAGCTTAAATTAGAAAATGCATGGTTCTAACAAAGTCGATAAAGCCCAGAAACTGTTAAAAATTGTAGATATAGTATGCGTTGTGTCGACAATGATCTGCTCCACTATATTTAGGTACCATTCATTTCATAAAATATTAACTTCTTGAGATAGTTTCTGTGAGAACCCACATACAGGGTGTCTCTGAAATGTGTGTACATCACTTAACCACAGATTCCTGGGCTCAAAATAAGACGATTTAACCCAACTTACCTATATCCAAAAGTGCTTCGTTTAGCCAGTATTATGATTCAAAGTTCAAAACAAATTTTTTTATTTTGCTTATAACAAAAGAACGATGTCGTCGATTTCGATGATATTTGGTATTGCACTCCTTACAGATATAGGTCATCTTTTAAGGTGATATTAGTTATTATCAGTGGACCATTAGTGTACGAAACACAGGTAACCCGGCATAAACCAGTCAAAAACGTTTTAATGTTAAGGCCAATAACTTTCCAAAAAATAGTTTCAGAAAGAGACATTCAATAGTAATCTTTTTTGTTACTTGTTAATTGATGATATCTTTTAAGGTTTAGACACAAAAAAATAAAATCTGCGGGACCGCGCACTGCATTTCTTAAAACAGATATTATCTAGCAGTCTGGTATTCTAAGAAATAAATGACGATAAGGCATTTTGTTATGATATTTATTAGTGACAAGTATGTGTACTTTTAATGACAGTAGCTATTGTTTATCAATTGTGAAGCGTCTCAAATTGCTGTTGGTGTTAGCTAGTGATTTTTAGCAGTTAATACATATTCTTTGTTATTTACGTAGTAATGGCTGTAAAATACACTTACGCTGAGCAAACGGATATGGTGATGGTTTTAGGATATTGCGAAGGAAATTGTCGCAGAAGTGCTAGAGTGTACAACGAAAGGTTTCCAAATCGTCGCGTGCCCAATCATCAAACTTTTGCAAACATTGAAAGACGCCTTCGCGAAACGGGAAAATTTGCACCAATCACAGCTGATCGTGGACGTGCTCGTACAATTTGCACACCCAGGGTAGAAGAAGAAATTCTGGAAATAGTAGAAGAAAATCCAGAAGTAAGTAGTCGATGCTTAGCATGGCAAACAGGCGTTTCGAAGGATGTTGCTCATAGAGTTCTTAAAAAACAATTGCTATATCCTTACCATGTACAAAACGTCCAGGAGCTTTTGCCAGCTGATACCATCGCACGTCTTGAGTTTTGTAGGTTCATTCAAGAAAGAAAAGCTGAAGATGTCAATTTTAATAGCAAAATTCTCTTTACTGATGAGGCGTGTTTCACAAGGAGAGGTATGACAAATTTGCACAACGAACATGTGTATGCAGATGAAAATCCACATGTCATCAAGCAACGCCACTTTCAACATGAGTTTAGAATAAATGTATGGATAGGAATAATCGGCAGTTTCATCGATTTATTGGAACACTTGCCGTTAAATCTTCGACGCGACATGTGGTTTCTACACGATGAAGCACCACCTCATTTTACATTGAACGTTCGGAATCATCTTCATGTACAGTTTTCTAACAAATGGATAGGCAGAGGAGCTGATGCTCCTGCAAAATGGGCACCTCGTTCTCCAGATTTGAATATTTGCGATTCTTTTGTGTGGGGAGCTCTAAAGAGCAAAGTGTATTCTCGTCCTATACACACAGGACGAACTTTGGGCCAGAATACAGAACACTTCACAGACCATTAAGAATAATGCAGAAATGTTACGAGTACAGTTCAATTTTTTGCGTCGAATCAACCTTTGCATCCAGGAAGATGGTGGTCACATTGAGCATTTACTGTAGATCTAATAAAGTACATACTTGTCACTAATAAATATCATAACAAAATGCCTTATCGTCATTTATTTCTTAGAATACCAGACTGCTAGATAATATCTGTTTTAAGAAATGCAGTGCGCGGTCCCTCAGATTTTATTTTTTTGTGTCTAAACCTTAAAAGATATCATCAATTAACAAGTAACAAAAAAGATTACTATTGAATGTCTCTTTCTGAAACTATTTTTTGCAAAGTTATTGGCCTTAACATTAAAAAGTTTTTGACTGGTTTATGCCGGGTTACCTGTGTTTCGTACACTAATGGTCCACTGATAATAACTAATATCACCTTAAAAGATGACCTACATCTGTAAGGAGTGCAATACCAAATATCATCGAAATCGACAACATCGTTCTTTTGTTGTAAGCAAAATAAAAAAAATTGTTTTGAACTTTGAATCATAATACTGGCTAAACGAAGCACTTTTGGATATAGGTAAGTTGGGTTAAATCGTCTTATTTTGAGCCCAGGAATCTGTGGTTAAGTGATGTACACACATTTCAGAGACACCCTCTATATTGATTTCTCACAGCGCTTTCAGAACTATCCCTTTAACTTTAAACGCTATTTGCCAGAGTTGGATGCAGATTAGCCAAAAAGACAATATAACCTTTTTTGTGTAGAATGTAATAGTAAACATTTCATTTTCTATATATTTTCTGAATCGGAGTAATGGTTTACAAAAAAGGTTTTTTAAACTGTCACTTATACACGCTAGGGGTGAGTTTTAAAAAAAAAAGGGGGATGTTGCGGATACTCGCTGAGAGAACTTTTCGGGCTTTTGTTCCTACCCCTATTGGGAATATATCTACGTGAATATGAAAACTTTATAGGTAAATGATTTCTTCTAAAAAGTACTACTTCTGTGTACTATACTAGTTTTGCTTGTTAACTTTATCTGTACTAATTAAAACTCCCACAAATAAACTTACCTTATCTATTGATTTATTAGTAATTGTCATGGTGGAAAAATAACATGGTGTGCCAGCACGCAGCTCTAACCCCACCACTCTGTGTGACGTCAGTATCAGGGAGAAACTACGCTATTCTCTATGATATTACATCCTCGCGATGATTTGAAACTGAATTTATTCGTATTATAAGCTTACAGCATGTGTTAAATCTCGTGGTATACATCTGCCATGTTGCCTCTGAAGTCTGTTCATAAGCAATTACCAAAATTCGGGGAAAAGGTTCAAAAACATACAGAAGAGGCAAACTTTCAGGAGTCTTATTAGAAAAAATTCTACATTATACTAAAATTAAATACATATATTACAATCATATTTATCCATTGTTTTTTCTTATTCGTAAATTTACCAATTTTACTTTCTAAATTTCGTTGAGTATTCGAATAACTTTTTTTATTTAATGTTTGCAAATGGATATAAGTTTGGGTACAGGCCAAACACAACAGCACTTCAAAGGGCAATTCAACATTTGTTGGTAATTTCAAAGCAGTATTTTTTTGCTAAAGTAGTAAATAATTTTTTTTTATTCGATAAACATCCGTGCATATAAAAAAAAATTTCGTTTAATACTCCAGCAGCACTCAATAAATCACCACTAGACACCATCAAATTACCCCTAGAAATACATTCGATCTTTCCGAGCTTGGGCGATGGTGGGATCATATGACTTTTCATGATTAAATCAGGATATTTCGTTGAGAAGCGGTAAGCAACGTATCCTGCAATGTATCGAAAACTTTCCTCATTGATGTGATCATTGAATTGGAATTTTTCGAAATCGTCCAACAAGTCCCTGTGATTCGAAGGTATCTCAAATGATGGTCAGAAGTATCTACGTCATCACAATCGATAAATGTCGAAGACAGTTGGAATTCTTCTTCTAATAACGTTGATTCTGACTGCTCCTTTTCATCCACGTTAGAGGCCAACATATCGTTGAGTAATACAGTTCTTTTCCTCATCAAGTTGTTGTAGAGGGATGGCTAGACATGCCTCGGAACCTTCTTGTGCATTTTTATTGACTGTAAAAATTACAGCAGAATGTTTGCCTAAGCCCAAGAGCAGTGGTCGCCAACCTCTTCAATGTGTTGAGCTACTTGTTAATTTTGGAATAAACAGCGAGCTACCCACACGGAAGCCACGTAACGCAACGTAAATGAAATAATCCACAGTTAATTTATCATTATATGTATTTATTTTACTATTTATTTAACTGGTAATACATAATACATAGGTACTAATAATAACTACATTCCTACCTACCAAACGAAGTTGTTTGAAAAATAAACACAAACTTTTATCTAGCCACAACGGCATGTCACGTAAGATTTAAAAATAGTTAATAATAACAACAAAAAAGTAACGCACTATCATGAACATAAACATTGAAAAATAAAAAAGCACGTTCAATGAGAAGGCTGACGCTCAGACTCATCGATAATTTTTTTAATGTTTGCAGTATAATTTGATACAGCCATTCGAATACAATTATCCAAATGTTCATCTGTAAGTCGATTGCGATATTTGTTCTTAATAAACTTCATATTGGAAAAAGAAGATTCACACAAATAGGTTGAACTGAATAATGCTTTCACTTTCAAGGCAACACGGCATAGAACTGAATATTTGTCTTTACTTACAATAGGCCAGATACATTTGGTACTTGAGACTAACGATTTTAAGGCTAAATCATTTTGAAAATCAATTACTTCCATTTCTGTTGCAGCGATGTCTTCGCCAAAGTTCTGCATAACACAAGTTGCAAACTGTTGGATATCAATTTCCATAAAGGGTGAAACAACAACCTGCGCTACTAAAGCCATTTCGTTGAAATCCTTAAAACGATTTTTGAAGTTATTCTTCAGGGTAGAAACTATTTCTACATGATATTTGCTGTCATAGGGTTCTAATGGATTTTGAGATATTTTTTCTGAAAGAATAGGAAAATGCTTGGCATCGCTGTTAATTAGGTTTTGTTCCCAAAACTCCAGCTTTTTGATAAATGCTTTTATATCAGAAATCATTTCTGCTAGTTCTTTGTCTCTCCCCTGAAGCTGCAAATTAAGTTCGTTTAATTTCTCGGTAATGTCCACGAGAAAACCAAAATCTCTAAGCCAGATTGAATTTTCTAGTTCCGGAGTCGGTTCATCGCGTTTTTTGAAAAATTGAACTATGCCAGATAGGGCATCATTAAAACGTTTCAGCACCCGTCCTCTACTTAACCATCGGACTTCAGAGTGAAGGAGTAGGTCCCCGTATTGACAGTCAACTTCATCGGCCAAGGTTTTGAATAATCTTCTTTGTAACGCTTGAGCTCTAATCTTGTTCACAATTTTTACCACCAGTTTCATAACGTTGTTTAGTTTCAGGAAATTTCCACATAATGCTTCCTGATGGATAATGCAGTGGTAAGAGAGAAATTGCGGAAAAGTTTCATCTTTACGACATAACGCCACCAGACCCTTATCAAAACCCACCATAGCTGGAGCGCCATCGGTTGTCAAGCCTACCATTTTCGATATTGGAATTTTCTCGGAAGAAATAATATTTTTTAAATGAGAAAACAACTCCTGTCCAGTAGTGTGTCCTTTCAGTGGAATAAACTTCAAAAGATCTTCTTTAATCGTAAAATCACTAAAAACCATCCTGACGAACACGGCCATCTGGACAGTGTCAACGACATCTGTTGATTCATCCAGTTGAAGTGAAAAATAAACACAGTTATCTAAGTCAGTTCTTAACTGTAAAAAAATATCATTGCTCATTACTTCTACACGTCTCATCACTGTATTAGCAGAAAGTTGCATAGATTTTATAGCTGAAACTATCTCGTCTTTGTTTCTAAAGTTGGCAAATAACGAGTCAGCAGCTTCTAAAACCGCCTGTTTTATCATTTCCCCGTCTTCATAAGGTTTCTTTTTTTGTGCAATTATCTGGGACACACGGTACGATGCTTCAGTTGCAGCCTTATTTTTGTCGATTGTTCTTAAAAATATTGATTGTTGTCCAATTAACTGCTTTTTTAACTGTTTCAGTTTCTCCTTTCTGGCGGCAGAATGTAGTGGGAATGATTTTTCAAAATTAGAATGTACAGTTTTATGATGTCTCTCAATATTTCCTTTTTTAGCAACGGAGACCGAAGTATTACATAACAAACACACATTTTTATCTTTAACTTCTGTAAAAAAGTATTGTTCTTCCCATTCCGAATGAAAGTGGTATGTCTTTACCTTCTTACAACTGCTTGCCATAATATTATTTTTTGTTGTTCACTACTAACCCAACCGCTGGACGTTGGTTACGCGTTCAGTTTTAAACTAAGCGCAATGTCGCCGCGCCATGCGTATTTATCCCGTTCAAAGCAATCCAGATCGTTCTCGAACACTAACGCACTGGTCCGGCTGGTCGGTTCTAGCCGATTCTAGCTTGATGGCGTCAGCGGCAGATCGCTCGCCGCAACGTTGCCGCTGTTTATGTTTAATATTATGACAATTAGATTTTTTTGTGGAATTTTAGGAAGCTTCTCTGATTTTGTATTTTTTAAATTAAAATCGTTGTGAGAGCTACCAGAATTGCCCCCGCGAGCTACCGGTAGCTCGCGATCGACAAGTTGGCGACCACTGCCCAAGAGCGTAAAGTTGATAAGGCAGCGAATAGGTACCGTGAGATCTTAAACATCGATAAGCTCTTGGGCTTACGCTTCTCAATGATATTGCTGCAGCAATGTCTTCTGAAGATCACTTAGCTTTTTTCTGAAAACCCACTACCTTAAGAAGCAACCTAGAAATGGAAACTAACCACACTCTGCGTTTGTCGAGACAAAAAGAACAGACGCCTCAATATATTTTTTTTTCGATATTTATACTTTAGCCGTTGTATTTGGACCAGCAATTAACATAGAAGGATAAGATTTTCATTATTAAATTAAAAATATTATTAAATAGTCCTTTCTGGATGCAAGAACATTATTGCCCAGGCGTGAAGTATTTTCCCAGTACCTTCTGGATCTTCTCTGCTGCACTCTCTTCCGAAGCTTTCTTCTCTCACTCTAAGTCGGCGTTCTTCATTGTGAGTCCCTCCAGTTCCTGCTCCAGAAATAAGATCATAGCCTTGAGGGTTTCCTTCTCCAATAGACAATCGCAACTGCAAACATACACGTCTTATTAATTCGTATTTTTGGAAGTGGATGATTTAGACCATCACACATCAAAATCTATTTAATTTATGTACTAAGAGACAGTCCCTCCTGCATACACTTTGCCTTACCAGCTTGGGATGTCAGGTAAGGTCGATGCATCATCACCCATCGGAGTCTCTGGCCTGACCGGACTCTCTGTGATGTTACTTATTTCATCACAATCCATCACCGTAGCTAAAATATCCTCTACTGTAGCTCGTCGTTCCCTTTTACCGGCTAGCTCTACACGTTCGTCCAACTTTCGCTTCCTTTTCATTACTAGAATGTCTGGAGACACTTGGAAGCATGGTTGGAAGGTGTTTGGGAATTCCAACGTGGGTACAGCATCTTGTCTCAAAACTCTTGCTGCTTTTGGAGTGTAATTCAACAACTGGTGCTTCAGAGGTACTTCGTAAACATTACTCGCGAAGTGGATTGAACATATACAAGCTGTATGTGAAGCAAATAGCATACATTAAATACAGATTAAACCAAATATTTTCGACTTACCATTTTTGAGGTTAATTTTAGCTTTCCGCTTACAGGGGGTTATCAACCTTTTCGCTACACTCGCATCCTTTGGAAACCCCAAATATTTTATTTCGGCACCCTTAGTTTTCTTGTTGTCATTCTTACAACTCGAAACGGCACAGGAAGGCATTACTACTATTAAAAAACTAAACACAACGTGTACTCGCTAAATTGGCGCCCTCAAGATTCTCCTAGATACTGACTTCACTGCGTAAACACGACGAATTTGGGTCGGCCGTCTAGCACACCATGTTATTCTCCACCATGGAAATTGCGTTAAATTTCATCAAAAACAATACACTGAGATTTCACGGTGTAGCTGCAGCTAACCTTTTAATTTTTAAACGTCAAATTTTGACATTTGAGCTAAGAAACACACCAAAATGCTTGTAAATTCTCACAATAGGTGGCTGCAGGAGGTGTTCCCTATTAGAGATCCTGTATATAGTTTACTAAGAGTTGGGCAAACAACCTGATTTGACATACATTTTTGATCCAAATTAGATATTTGACATCTGTCGAACAAAGAGGTTATGGGAATCAATCTTGCTAATTTGCTTTTGATGGGAGAGTTTTCAGAGCATTGGTCATTCTTAGGATCTCTAGAACCGACTATTAGAAATATACGGCCAATTTAGTTAAAATTTAGAATTGCATGTGTGAAACTATCAGTCGTAACATGTTACAAAATATGTAAAAAAGCCACATTTATCACACATGCCTTGTAAAAAGTGATCCAAACCAATCAGAATGTATCCCGCTGTTTGCCCAACTCTTAGTAACCTATATACAGGGACTCTATTCCCTATTACAGTGACTATATAATCACAGTGTGGCCATACAATTGTTGGCTGGTACTTTTGGATCCAATGTCAAAATCAGATTTTGCGAAAAACCATGGTGATGTAATAAAAAAATAGAATTTTTTTAACGGTGTAACCGACATTTGGTAACAAAAAATTACTAAAGTCAAAATAAAATTTGACAATTCATTTGCTGAAGTGAAAGATTGTTATTAAAAATGACTGATGTCTCAAATACAATAAAATACCACAATGGGGTTTAAATGTTGAAGAAATATGAGTCATACGGTGTCTTCAATTTATTACAATTAATGGAAATTGGAAAGTTCAAATCCAAAACACATATGATATAGCATCATTTGTAGAAATCTTTTCGGTAATTTAATATGCTTTATTAACATCTAAATTTTATTAGATAGTTACATGGGCTAAACCCCAATATAGCCCACTGGTGCTTAGGCGCATGCGCGTGATAATGTGATTCTCAGTTTGTCGGAGGTTCTACAAATGTTCAGGCAATGGAGGCAAAACACGGGAGTCTCATGTCAGACCCAATCTTGACTGCCGTCAAGGTGTGAATTTAAGTTAGCTACAGTTTAAGATTTGTGTGTACTTAGTACAAAAATGCCTGTGCATCACCGTAAAAAAAGGAGTTACTCCAATCGTCGTATATAATTGTGAATTTGAATTTCCCAATGAGTATTTCTCTTATCCATAGCTTAAAATCCAGTTTCACCACTGGCATAAGAGTTCCTTTATGCGCATATTCCGTAAATGTCAAAATGTACCAGTGGGCTATACTAGAGTTTTCCCGATACATGTTTTATAGGTGTAATTTGGCAAAGTACTGAATATTTTGAAGCACGATGAACAACAAAAAGAGATATTTAAAATAAGACAATTTCGGACATGCTTTTGAACCCTATAATAATCTATTGAGCAGTTACTTACGAATATTTAAGCAATATGAAACTTATGAAAATATTTATTTCTTAAATGTTCTGGTTTGTGTGATGTTAATACTGAATATCGTAAATAACTAATTGGCAAACTATAGTTTGGAAAACTCACGGCCACGGGAAGACTAATGGCAGATTGCACTCAAACTTTTGACAAGTTATAAAATACCAATGTGTTATTTTGACATTAGTAACTTTTTGTAACTAAACATTCTGTACACTGTTAAAAATGACAATAACTTGGAATCCTTTTGCCTTCAACCAATAGAAAACATGACCACCGTATGGCCACACTGTGATTATATAGTCACTGTATTCCCTATTACAGTGACTATATAATCACAGTGTGGCCATACAATTGTTGGCTGGTACTTTTGGATCCAATGTCAAAATCAGATTTTGCGAAAAACCATGGTGATGTAATAAAAAAATAGAATTTTTTTAACGGTGTAACCGACATTTGGCAACAAAAAATTACTAAAGTCAAAATAAAATTTGACAATTCATTTGCTGAAGTGAAAGATTGTTATTAAAAATGACTGATAATAATAATAATATATAATTTATTGTCCAACAGCATCGCCAGTTACAGGACAATTTTTACATATAAATATATAAGTAAATGACATGTAAAACAACAAAATTGAAGAGTTAGGTGACAAAAGAAATATAAACTCAATAACAATAATAATATCCGCAGGTAGTTACAAATTCATAAAAGAATTACGGGCCACATCTATAACCTTTTTTAAATTATCTACATCAATGTCGACATAATTCGAAATAACATTAAAGTTATGACACATCGAGTATAGAGGGGATTTAAACAAGAGGTTCGTATGACTCGTTGGCAAGTAAAAAGTGTTGCATTGCCTACTACTGGTTCTAGGAACACGAAAATCAAGTTTCTGCAATATGTATGGGCAGTCGATTTCGTTATGTAACAATTTGTATAGGAAAGTAAGACTTATAGAAATTCTCCTGAATTCGCAAGATGTTAAATTAAACGTATTCAATAGAATCTCATGATCAAATCCCCTACTAGGATAAACATCATACACTTTAAACCATATATATTTTAAAAACTTTCTTTGAACAGATTCAATTAGAGTCTTGTAACGGTCATAAAATGGATTCCAAACAAGGGCGCCATATTCAAGCTTAGAACGTACCAGACTAAAGTACAATGTTTTAATAGCTGTAGTGTTTTTAAACTGTTTGCAGTTACGAATGATAAATCCCAGCATTTTGTATGCTGAAAAGACAATTTTGCCAATATGATTGTTAAAGGTCAGCTCACTATCAAACAATATGCCTAAATCATTGGTAAGTTCACAACGTGCTAGGATTTTCAGATCAATGGTATATGGAAAGGTTATTGAAGAAACCTTCCGAGTGTATGTAACGACTTTACATTTATTAATGTTTAGATTAAGCTTATTTAGAATACACCAGTTGGCAAGAATATCTAGATCGGATTGTAGATTGACACAGTCTGTGAACGAGTTAATAGGTAAGAATAGTTTAACATCATCTGCATACATTAAAATATTAGACTTGATATCTTTGCATATATCATTGATAAATAAGACGAAAAGTAAGGGTCCTAGGTTGGAACCCTGAGGAACTCCGGAAGGCGATATGTATTCCTCGGATTTATAACCATTATAAGTAACATAATGGGGTCTATTTCTTAAATAGGAGTTAATTAGTGAAATGTAATCAGTGCTGAACCCAAACGTTTGTAGTTTTTCCAAGATAATATTATGATCAATTCGATCAAATGCTTTGGAGAAGTCGGTATAAATAACATCTATTTGTCCTTGTTTATCCAGAATTTCTAAAGCAGATTGAGTAAAAGAGATAAGATTGGTAACAGTAGAGCGTTTTTCTACAAACCCATGCTGAAAAGGAGAAATGTAGTTTTTAACATTATTATACATATGTCGGAATATGATTATCTCAAAAACCTTGGAGAAGTTGGATAGAATTGCTATAGGTCTATAGTTCTCAATATCAGATGTTTTTCCACTTTTAAATACTGGTGTTATTCGAGCAGTTTTCCATTGCTGGGGAAATGTAGATGTTTTGATGCTTAGGTTAAAGATAATTGAAAGTGGGCAAACCAAAGCACTGGCACAATACTTCACAAGGAAACTGGGCACCTGATCAAATCCAGCAGTTGCTTTATTTTTTAATTTTTGTATGGCCAATATTATGTCATCCTCAGTTACAAAATCAATATTAATATTAGGCATGTTGTTATACATAATATTACTGCAAACATTACGCTGGCCATTATTTAATATAAGTTCAGCTGGTCTATTGTAAACAGAGCAAAAATATTTACTGAAAGCATTTACTATTTCTTGAGGTTCATCATATGATTTGTCATTTTTAAATAGTTTACCAGGTATTCTACTACTCCCTTTTTTAGAATTAACAAATGACCAAAAATGTTTGGAATCAGTAGCAATAGATTGCTCCACAGTATTTAAATATTCACTATAAGCAACGCGAATTTTAGACTTAATTAAAATTCTAAGTCGTTTAAATTCTTCGTAGTAAGTTAAGGAGTTAGTGCTTTTATATTTTTTATAACATTTATTTTTTAGTTTAATATTTTCTATAATATCGCTTGAATACCATTTAGGATATTTAAAGCATCTGTTATTATGTAGAGGAACATGAGTATTAAACAGTGCATATAATATGTCATAAAATTTATTACATGCATTATTAACGTCGGAGTAATCATGTAATACAGACCAATCTGCTGAGAGTAACGCATTGTACAAGCTACAAAAATTCGCTCTACGAAAATTATATTGTTTATTTTGCGTATTTGGAAGGAAATTGGACTGATGATAAGTCCTCAGATCCAAGGTGATATTTAAGGATGGATGATGGCTGTCTTCAATAATCAGTGGGGCATCATCCCTAGCTAAGCCACATTCAACGTTAGAAAAAATCAAATCCAATAATCTTCCATTAACATTATGCACATTATTGTATTGCTTAAAATTTAGTAATACACAAAAGTTTTCTATCAGGCGGCTTAAACTATCATTGACAGAAGAATTGCTTATATTTGGTATATTGAAATCTCCAACTATCAACAAATTTTTAGTATGGGAATGAAATTCAACAAAATAATCAAACAAAATTTCTAGAGACTCAACAGAAGGTGTACGCGGTATGTACAAAGTAAATATGTAGAAGATGGACGAACGAACGCTGCATTTGCAACCAACAATATCATAGGAAGTGAGTACATTCAATAGATATGTTAAGTCTAACCTTTCAACAGTAATATATTTTTTGAAAGCAATCAGATGTCTCAAATACAATAAAATACCACAATGGGGTTTAAATGTTGAAGAAATATGAGTCATACGGTGTCTTCAATTTATTACAATTAATGGAAATTGGAAAGTTCAAATCCAAAACACATATGATATAGCATCATTTGTAGAAATCTTTTCGGTAATTTAATATGCTTTATTAACATCTAAATTTTATTAGATAGTTACATGGGCTAAACCCCAATATAGCCCACTGGTGCTTAGGCGCATGCGCGTGATAATGTGATTCTCAGTTTGTCGGAGGTTCTACAAATGTTCAGGCAATTGAGGCAAAACACGGGAGTCTCATGTCAGACCCAATCTTGACTGCCGTCAAGGTGTGAATTTAAGTTAGCTACAGTTTAAGATTTGTGTGTACTTAGTACAAAAATGCCTGTGCATCACCGTAAAAAAAGGAGTTACTCCAATCGTCGTATATAATTGTGAATCTGAATTTCCCAATGAGTATTTCTCTTATCCATAGCTTAAAATCCAGTTTCACCACTGGCATAACAGTTCCTTTATGCGCATATTCCGTAAATGTCAAAATGTACCAGTGGGCTATACTAGAGTTTTCCCGATACATGTTTTATAGGTGTAATTTGGCAAAGTACTGAATATTTTGAAGCACGATGAACAACAAAAAGAGATATTTAAAATAAGACAATTTCGGACATGCTTTTGAACCCTATAATAATCTATTGAGCAGTTACTTACGAATATTTAAGCAATATGAAACTTATGAAAATATTTATTTCTCTGTTAAATGTTCTGGTTTGTGTGATGTTAATACTGAATATCGTAAATAAATAATTGGCAAACTATAGTTTGGAAAACTCACGGCCACGGGAAGACTAATGGCAGATTGCACTCAAACTTTTGACAAGTTATAAAATACCAATGTGTTATTTTGACATTAGTAACTTTTTGTAACTAAACATTCTGTACACTGTTAAAAATGACAATAACTTGGAATCCTTTTGCCTTCAACCAATAGAAAACATGACCACCGTATGGCCACACTGTGATTATATAGTCACTGTATTCCCTATCAGAGCCAGTAGATATAGAGAGTACCGCCATTCTTTGATCCGTGAAAATGCCGCTATCGCCGCCATTTTTGTTCCCACCAGCAATGACTGATTCAGGTATGTCTAACATTTTACTTGAAATTGGCAAGACTGTAAGTTTATGTCAAATTCGAAGTTAGCAGGTTATGTCTTGCTCCAGTTTGTGTCAAAACTGAAGCAAAAACTAACCTGCTAACGTCGAATTTGAAATAGACTTACAGTCTTGCCAATTTTAAGTAAAGTTTTGGATTGCCAACAAACGTCACGTTGACGGAATTGTGTTACAAACCTCAAAGTGACGCATATGTCAGAGGAATAAACATGGCGGACGTGGCGGTACTCTCTATATCTACTGGCTCTGTTCCCTATTAAGGTCATTATATCAATAAGGTACCGCCATTCCATTCCTCGCGTGAGAATGCGAGAAAATTGTGAGATAAGGATAACAAATACAAATTTCCCAAGTGCAATAGGGAAGACACTACTTTTTGAGGAATCTGTTAGGTTATGTGTTTTTATCCCCAGTTGGAGAAAATTGTGCGACAAGGATAGATATAAAAAATCACTAATGGCGGTACCTTATTGATATAGTGACCTTATTCCCTATGTGCAGGCCATAGTAATTTAGTTGGCCGTGATGTGACAAAGTAGTGGCGCCATCTGTTAGTACTATCGGAAAATACCCCCATGAGCTGTTTAAGGTGAGTGTCTCTACTTGTTTGATTCATGTACGCTGGCAATATGTTAAAAATAACGCCGTTGCTATATCCACGGCAGCCGTGAGAATAATAGCTGTGCTAAATCCACGGCAGTGACGTCACTGCGGCTCCTTACGTCAAAACACCGCAAAGCATCGAGTTCTTGTCACTTCGCTTGACTGGTTACGTGGCTCGAAAAATATTAAAGTGTGTTTCTAATTGTGAAGATTGCACAAGTAGAATAAGTGCAGCTGTAGAATTACCTTCAAATATTTTAATTCGGAAGGCACAGTATATTGGTAAAAGACTGTGACATCTCTCATATAATTTTATAGCTGCATTTAAAACTGCTACAGAAAAAAATGTGAATTGTTTACCAAAAAATAATTTCCTATGGCATACAACAAAAAATTAAAGTTTCAATTTTAGAAAAATGTAAATTAGCAATAATTCTAGTATTCTGCCCTAATCGCCATGTAAATATTGATAGTTTTAATAAGTGTAGATATAGTAGTTTTTAGGTCTATAAGTAATATTAACACAATACTTAACGGTAAGGATGCACAAGAAGCTGTGGAAAGTGGAGATCCTTTGAAAGTTCTGGCATTTAAGAAATGTTAATTTTTTTTCATCAAAATGCCTTTTCAAATTTTTTCCATTTCATCTATTTTACTAAAGATTAACAGTGACCAGTGTCGGACTGGCCCACCGGGCAACCGGGCAAATGCCCGGTAGGCCAAGCCAGTTTGGAGGCCAAAATGTCGAGCCTATGGTGACTGTGACTGATCCAATATGTCCCTGATCACGACACTAATAGTGATGACAACGAAAATCACAAAGGGTGCTTGTGCGGGTTGTACGAATTGTTGCTTTAAATTTTTTACACCAATATAATTTCCACGTACAGTGTGGAAATAAAGTAACGGATAAATTAATTAACTTTGTTGATATTCATTTTTATGAAAACATCTCGAGGGGGTGTAGCGATTTTGACCATAGGGAATATTTTTAGTTTCTTATGTAATTTGTTTTTCATGATATGCCGCCATCGACTTTTTTATTTAATAACCTATATTTTATATTCTTGATTTCGGTAGTAGTTTTCATGTTGTTTTCAATAATATAACATTTTCAATATGTTCCATTTGAAAAAAATCGAAAAAAATGGTCTTAAATATTAAATATTAAAAACCAATAAAATGATCAAAATAAATCTAGTTACCGGTGGATAAAACAAAAAAATATTAGTTACATGTCAGAATTAAACAATTGGTAAATGTCATAACAAAATAAGTGTCCTTTGCATTTTCTAAATTAGAATGTGCCTTTAGCAACTATTTTATTAATAAAAATGGTACAATTAAGCGAGACACAGAGAATTTAATTTTTTATTATTTATTATTGTATTTTTCAATTGCTTTTTTAAATTTCAATAAAAACGAATGTGCCGTCAATGACTTTCCGTCAAACGTAGGTAACTAGATTTATTTTGCTCATTTCTAAGGTTTTTAATATTTAAACTTTAAGACCATTTTTCTCGATTTTACTACCAAAATCAATAATAAAAAATACACGTCCTTAAAAAAAGTCGATGTCATAAATTTAAAACAAATGACGTAGCAACATAAAGGTGGTTGTAGTGTAAGTCTTATAATTAAAATCACCATACCTCTTCAAGATTTTTTCATAAAAATTTATATTAACAAAGTTAATGAACTTATCCGTTACTTTATGTCCACACTGTATAGCAATTTGTACTAGCCTACAAATACTGACATTATCATGCACCCAAGTAGCCTGTAAACGTGTATTTTCTAAAGTGCAAGAAAGGTTAGAATGTTTTCTAATTTTGAATGTGAAGTGTGATTTACTCCAAAGCTTGAATTTCGACGAAATCATGATGTCTCTTTAAAATCTAAATTATTGATGTGATTCATATTGTTAAGTAAAATTATTATAATGGAATAGAGTGTAAAAGTTTCAATAAGGTCAAACCTTGTGATCATAATTATCTATATTTTTTCGTTATAATTGTTCCAAACTCAAAGTTTATAAATCATAATAGATAAAGAATATTTTTTTATTTGTTTGAATTTCAAAGTTTATAAGAATAGAATAATTACCTACCTCCTACCTATTTCATTTTTTGTTACCTTGTTTCATGTTTAAATATTTAAATTATTAGAATAAATTTTTTTACGACTGACCGGAAAATATGCGGTTTCTGAAGAATTTTTTTGCCAGAAAGTAACGTTTTGCTGGTCAAGATCGGAAAACGGGCATCAGGGACCGGTAAAAGCTTTTGCCGGTCCCTGATGCCTTCGTTATTATAGAATCAAGTGTGTGTTATTATTTGGATAAGTCAAATAATAGATACTAAAGTCATATTTTTTTTTAGTTTGCGAAAGCGAATTCGCAAGTTTGAAAGTATGGACTCTGATGTCGTAAAAAGATATTGTACGATACACGACCAGAAAGTGTTTTGCAGGTCTCCCCAAGCTTCCAGGGCTCGACCTGCAAAACACTACATTCCGGTCTTGTAACGTAAATTACTATTTACATTCCCCCACCGTTTTCTTTATCGTAGTTATTGATTTGGTTGTACTTTCACCTGCCATTACTACTGTACTGTGCCATTACTGTGAGAGGGGTGCGTTTTGGGTATTCGAGCTCCCTACAATAAAAAAAAATTCGCTTGCTGTAGGGCTTTGTCTCCCCCCCCCCCGGAACCCCTTTAGCCAGCAGGCGGTGCCCCCCCCCTTTCTCTCATTTTTACATGTGGAGGCCACATGCGTCCTTTGCCCGGTAGGCCAAATTTTGCCAGTCCGACGCTGACAGTGACAGACAAAAGTCACGTGACTCAGAATGGGTATAATTTTGACTATTCAACTCACTTGTCATCTATCAAAAACTGACCAATAAAAATACAAGATTTGACGTCTTTGAGCCAATAAAAATGAACTATATTGACAATTTTCACTAGTTTTTCACTAGTGAAAATAATCGACAATTTTCACTAGTGGTATAGTGAATATTTTTTGAAAATTTTTACTAGTGAAAATAATCGATAATTTTCACTAGTGGTATGGTAAATATTTTTTGTAAATTTTCCCTAGTTTTTCACTAGTGAAAATAATCGACAATTTTCACTAGTGGTATAGTTAATATTTTTTGACAATTTTCACTAGTGAAAATAATCGACAATTTTCAATAGTGGTATAGTGAATATTTTAAACAAATGTGATTTTTATTAGAAAAAGTCAATATTAGTTTTCTGTTACTATAGAAATTGCGTAGTTTGTTGCTAGATTTACTGAAAACTAATTTGAAAAAGTAGTGTGGTTCATTGAATAGTCCTTCGAATACCATTGGACATTCGTGATACCACCGCAAAAATAGTCGACCTAACATTGACTACTCATGGTATTATAAGTGACTATTTATAGGTACTATACTACCGCGCTGCTGTCGATCTACAATTAAACGTGGACGTAAAGTCATTCGTTCTAGACAGTTGATGAGCGTGCGGTGACCACGACCGGTGACGTAACTGCCGTAGATTTAGTAAAGCTATTATTTTCACGGCTGCCGTGGATATAGCAACGGCGTCAAAATAAACGCGATGGATGTAAATGCTTTCCTACTAACATTTTCCTAACATATAGGTAACGCAAATGGTAAAAAGTGAGGTTAAAATTTAAAAGTTGAACAAATGTAAGTAAAAAAGCTGTAAAACACCAACCAAGTGGAGAAATAACTAACCAGTAAACTACATTATACAAATCGTTATACTTACTTATAAACACAGTAATTAAAATTTCCAAGATAAAAAGTGTATGACATTCAGGATGACGTAACTTTTATTGCTTTCTATCAAGGCATCTCCGATATAAGCATGATGTAATCCCTCCTATAACTATGCCACTCATCGTTAAAGAAAGCTACCACTGTTCATTTTCCCCGTTAGCTTCGTGTTTAACTTGTTTTTCACACATAACCAGAAACGTTTACGGCTGATGGTACACAAAGTTGATACATGCGATATACTTCTAGTTATTAATATGAAAGAGACAGATAGCACGTTCACGGCCTCCTGGATTAATGCGAGACTGACGTCTCTACGCAGCCCGCCACATTTGTACAATTTTTGTGATTCTTAGGCCAACGTACTTGGTAGCCATCTGTTGGGTTTTTGATAAATTATCTGTGATGTAAGCACGACCTCCTGGATTAATATTAATCCAGTAGGCCGTGAACGTATGCTTTTGAAATTTAAAAAAAAAAACAAACTTGTAATACCTAATACGCAACCAGGCGCACAAGCGCAACGAACTGTAGCGCCTCTACAAACTATAAAAAACGCCTTGAACTAAAAATGCAGCGGCCGCATAGACGTTAGTCTCGCATTAATCCACGACGCCGTGAGCACGTCAAAACTACTTATAAAGATGACCACTAGACGACAGGATATAAGAAGTGTTGTCTTACATGTACTACTCCAGTTAAAAACATTACCTCTTTTGTTACGGTTTGTTTACGAACGTATTGTAGTCTGATTTCGTTGAGACGCCCGTAGAGAATATGATTTGTAACAAAAATCATGTCATCTTCCTGTACGAATTCGTTCCTAACAAAAATCGTTTAGATAACGAAGTAGGTTAGTGAATGGCACTGTTACTGTTAAATAACAATCCTGTAAGTGTTGCTTGGTTACACTTACCTGCTCTGATACAGTAAGTAATAACTTACCTGCCGTACTCATAATAGAGCCGCGAAACTGAATCCACCAGACAGTACGAAATAAATCATAATTGCTCACAAGTGTTGTCGAACTCCGATTACTTCCTGTTGATGAGTTTATGAAACTCCAAGTGCTGTTTTCGCTATTTTATATGTGTCAGCACTGTACAATAAAAACTGGATTCGGACATAAAATGGAAATGGGATTGTAATTAAATGAAAAGAGTTAAATTTTAGAACAGACTTTATTATCTTTCCTTTTTTCACAAATATACAAATTAATGTTGGAAAATAATTACAATTACAAATGCCAGGCATCACTGCATTTTGAAAATAAATATATTGCCATTAGTACAAAAAAATAAAATTTATATTGAAACACAAACCAAAAACAAAATATTCCGTTAGTACCAAACAGTAAAGAAATGGAAAATAACTTAAATTTAGTTTCCTGCAATCCATTCTAATCTTTTTCAATTTTACTAATTTTTTTGTATAAATTTTTAGTTTACAAACAATTTAAGATTATTTCAGAATGGAAACAATCTCTGAAGTTAGATGTTGCAAGTTGTTTTTTTTTTGGGTCCAACAAAATGCCGTCGATTTAAATCCATGCAAATGTTGGTTTTTATAGTTACTTTACAAAGATCATAGCAGCAAGATGTGATCTTAGGACATTTCAAAAACAATAAAATGCAAACAATTAGCGGCCATTAATCTCATTAAATAACAATATTCAGGGGCACTGGGAGTGTTTCGGATATAATATTTGGTACTTCTGGCTGCTTCTCCGAGAGGATTATTAATGAACTTTTTAAGAATGTATAAAAGGTATCAAAAATTACAAATCCTCTTTCAAAGCTATTGCAAGTACCAAATCAACCACAATAGATCATTAAAACATCACAAACCACACGAAAAATTACAAATCAAAACCTTGTCATGAAATGCCTCTTGCTTGCTATCTTATGATTCACGCACTAAAGTTGGTTTGTTATTAATAAAGATTAGTTATTTATTGTGTGTGGATTTCTGTCTGCGAACACCTAAGCTTGACTCTCTGTAGTGGTGTTCTGCACAGACTGACTCTCCTGCAATAAAAAATTTATTAGTTATCAAATTCATTTCTTAGTTAAGTTTCATTGGTTATACTGGTATTATGAAAATTTGTGATTGTGAAATTCCATGTAGCACTTACCTCAGGCTTAGTTGTTGTTTCAGGAGCATCTTCGGCCTAAAACAATAAAAACCTTGTTAGTAATATATTTATTTATAATTTTGGCTTAACACTACATGTAGATAAATTGAAAACTTTGCAACACGACAGAGAGGGCAGCGACAACTGCTCATTGTGAGATTATGTGAAGTGTTATTACTGCCTCTGCAAAGTTTTAAATTAATGGAAAAACGATCACCGCGCAGTGATCAAATATTCTGCACCAAAACAGCATAGCAGCGATGCAAATTCATGAAGGGCCTGGTAAATACATAGCAGTGACCATTATTACGATCGCAGATGCAGGGTAAAAATCTATTGACATAGGAATATAAAATTCAGTGGAACGAAGTAGAAGTAATTAAAATTATAAAATTTCCATCACTATTATCGTTGATGGTACTGTTCTAAAAAGATTTAATGCAATTTTAAATTTCTCATTCGTTTACAATTTTTATCAGATGTTCCTTTTAATAAAAGGGATTTTCTACTCACTCCATATAGAATATATATGCACAATTAAACATTAACCCTCACCTTGCCATTGCCGGATTCAGAGTCACCAGTTCGTGGACGTGCTGGACGTCTACGATAGCGTGGTCGTTGGGGACCACGGCTTCCCTCGTCCCCACTCTGTTCTCCTTGACCTTGGCCATCTTGTGAACGAGGTCGTCTCCCTCCACGGCCTCCTCGGAAGTTCCTGTCATTACCAGTATTGCTGGTTAAGAAAGTGTCAATATGTAGCGTTTCCATGAAAGTTTTCTTAAAAAATGCATTTTTAAATTATCAATAAGTATTTCAAAAAATATTCTCAGTAAAAAGTCATCCTCGCAGTTCACATACACAGTGTAGTCTAGAAAGTTTGTAGCAAATGGGAACTTTTTTGTACTAATAGCTATATCAAACAGTGTTACCAACCCTAGCCATTTAAGGCTAAATCTGGAATTTTTGACTAGTGGTTTGGCTATATTTAGTAGAACTTGCGAAACACCGGAATTCTAACTATTTTTGAATGAGTTTTCAGCCATAAACTTTCATTTTTGGCTATAATATGGGTTCCTTTTACGACCAAACACAATTGATAATTTTTAAGTTTTGCTATTGGCATCATTGCTCTCCTGATCAGACAGAATGCTCATTGCATTTGACAATAAAGACATGTTTGTTTATAATTATAATCTCATTATTGCAGTTTTGTTAATTGGGTAAGAGAATTTACTAATACCTCTAGTCTAATTTATACCGGGTGTTTTAAAATGAATTACATCTAGTATGCTTTGAATTTCCCATAATGCAATCTAAAATTTTACTTGAAATTGGCAATACTGTAAGTCTATCTCAAATTTGAGGTAAGTAGGTTAGGTTTTGCGCCAGTCTATGTCAAAAGTGACGCAAAACATAACCTGATAACCTCGAATTTCACATAGACTTACAGTCGTGCCAATTTCAAGTAAAATTTTAGATTGCATTATGGGAAATTCAAAGCATACTAGATGTAATTCATTTTAAGACACCCGGTATTAATACTTAATGAATTGTAATTCTAGATGAATAATTTATATAAAACTAATATGCCAAAACCGAAATATAACCAAAATGATATGAAGGAATGGGAAAAGAATTCGCTATTCAAAGGCTGGTTACAACCTGAATCTACAAATAACCGTCAAACTCGTGTTTATTGCAAAGTCACACTTAAAGCTAAGTTATACGATTTAACACAACATGTTAAAACACAAAAGCATCAAACAACATCCGTCCCGTTCTGTGACAGACGGCAAATAAAAATTGATTTTCCAAAATTAGAGGAATGTGTGGAAAATAAACAGACAAAAGCTTCGTTGTGTTTATTTGTAGCAGAGCATTGTGCAATATTACCCATTGATCCACCTGGGGATCCTATGTAAAAGTAGACTTAAGGGTAGTAAGGTCGTTTGTGATTTTAGTCTCCACAGGACAAAATGTACAGAGATTATAAAAATGACCTTGAAAACATTTCTCGGATGCTTTAGTAGCAGATATTTCTAACGGACCTTACAGCCTCGCCATTGATGAATCTACAGACTTGTCCATTACAAAAAAAGCTAGGAATTGTCAGATATTTCAGTACCACTCGACAAGAAATAAACTCGACGTTTTTGGACCTTGTTGATTTGGAGAATGGTTAGCGAAAAGTATTGTGAAGGCATTGGGTGAGTCACTAACAAAGTTGAAATTAGATAAACAACAGTTAAAAGCAGTAGGGCAGATACTGCCAGTGTAATGACTGACATTAATATCGGGGTTCATCAAAAAATTAAGGAAGAATGGGAATTGCCAAATCTTATTTTAATAAAATGTGTGTGTCCTTCGATGCAACTAGCTGTATCATCAGTCTATTAGTCCGGGAGCCAGTGAACTTTTTGTTATGTCAAAAGGTAAACGGCTAAATTATACTTGATGAATTAGTTTTTGTGTTAATGTAAACGAAAACTGATTTCTGCAATTCCGAATCCGGGGATAACATTTAGGGTTGTGATGTGAAAGTTGTCGTAATTGACGACTATTTTACGTCATTTTTAAATGCAAAATACAAATTCCCATCAAAAGTTTGATTAACACAGAGCAATAAAATATGTTCTGCAATGTGGAATCCAGGAATAACCCCTTCTGCAAAGAGGGTGAGAAGTCCTTCTGCCAAGAGGGTGAGAATATATAGGGTTGAAGTTGTGAAAAATTTTATAAGATAAATGAAAAATTGTGTTTACATGCACTTGTGTGAACATTAACAGGGTGTCTAGCAGATATGGCATTCAAAATTCCCGTATTTTCCCGGTCATTTTATTAGGATTCCCGGATACTTTCTGGTCTTCCGGCCTGACTTTTTTAGGTTTTCATAAAAAAAAAAAGCAACAACCTGTCTTCGCGCGTCCTGTACATTTTTGCAATTATTCCGGATAATCAGAAATTTTTACCGAAATTTCGCTTATTGTTTGCTTAAAATGGCAAAAATTTCTGCAAATTCCCTTTGATAAAAAAATTCCCGGTTGCCTAAGAAATTCCCGCATTTTCAAGGGCACTTTCAAATTCCCGTATAATTCCCGGTTTTCCAGGAATTCCCGGTCGCTAGACACCCTGATTGGTTGAGTAGAGCGTGCGAACGAGTGCGGTCGCAAATCGAGGTGTGGTGTGTGATAAATAAATATTTCGTAAATTAGAAGTGTATAAAGTGTGGTTCAAAGTGATAAAGGTTACTAAAACCGCGGGTAAACTGCAGGACTAGTTTAACATACAGGGGTTAAAAAATACGGGCGTAACGTGAAATAAATTACACGACGGCCGCGGCCGAGATACGAGAACGGCTATAGAGGGCAAATTTGCTAGCCCGCGCACGGGCGGACCGTAATATCGCGGCGACAACAGAGCCAAAGGCTAAACGCCTGAGCTCGCTATCGCAAACGTAGATAAAGATAAATAAATATTAATATTTAAACCAAAATACAACCGCATAAAATGGAGCGTATGCTGGAAGAGATCAAACAAAAGCTAGATAATATGGACAAGAGGTCTGAACGCATAGAAGAAAAATTTGATAAATATCAAGAACAACTGAAAAAAATTGCAAATGAGAACGCTGAAATCCGACAGGAAAATAGAAAATTGAAGGAAACAATAAAAGAACAAGAGAGTAGGCTAGACCTTCTAGAAAAAGAAATCAGAAAGAAAAAAATTATAATCCAAGGAATACAAGATTCTCAAAATGAGGCAGACCTGGAACTAAAAGAAAAAGTTAGAATAGTGCTGAGAGATACCAATGCATCGATAAACTTAGAGACGGAAACGCAGGAATTACGAAGACTGGGAAATTTTGAAGCTACACGAACAAGGCCAATACTTTGCGAACTAACGACTTGGAACAAAAAACTCGAGATTATGAAAGCTGCTAGGAATCTCAAGGACTCAAAAAATTCACATGTAAGAATTACGGAAGACTTTACTAAAAAAGTGAGGGAACAACGGAAATCCCTAATAGAACATCTGTGGGAAGCAAGACAGAGCGGACAAAGGGCTTTTCTTAACTACAATAAATTAAACATACAAGGGATTAATTACACATACGAACAGCTATCTAAAGAGGAAAACAAGAAAAAAGGCAGAACTATAAGCCAACGCTCTCCCCAAGATGAAAGCCAAAAGGAGAGTGAACAAATACGAAAGGCGACAAAAAACTACTAAGAACCAATAACCGCGAGGAACAAAAAGAAGACGAAAACTGCTATGAATTAAGGACTCACGATTTAAGAAGAAATAACGAAAAATATATAGGAAAGAAGCAAATAAAAGATCATCGGAAAAAAATTGGGCGTACCGTGCGGAATAGCAAAACAGCAACTAATGAAATTGACACACGTAATATAAAATACCTGGGATGCTGGAATGTAAGGACAATGTTCCAGAGTAGTACCACAAAACAGGTAGCAAAAGAAATGGAAACATATAGAATAGAAATTCTCGGACTTAGCGAAACCAGGTGGACGGGATATGGAGAAATTATCCTACAGGATGGAAAAAAACTGATCTATTCGGGAAAAACAGAAGAAAATGCGAAACATGAGCTGGGAGTGGCACTAATGCTAGGAAAAGAAGCAAAACACTCGCTATTAGAATGGGAGCCAATATCCGAAAGGATCATTACTGCAAGATTTAAAGCCCGTTTCTTCAACCTAACTGTAGTAAATGTACATGCACCCACAAATGTAGACACAGAGGAAAATAAAGAAGACTTCTATGAAAAATTACAAAAAGTATACGACGATCTCCACAAAAAATACAGAAATGACGTAAAAATGCTAATGGGAGATCTGAATGCAAAGATTGGAAACGACAACACAGGAAGAGAAAGAATAATGGGAAAGGAGGGCCTAGGTGAGACAAACGAGAATGGAAACATGTTCATAGATTTCTGTGCTGTAAACAACCTAGTAATAGGTGGCAGCTTGTTCAAGCACAAAAATATTCACAAACTGACCTGGATTACACCTAGTGGAGCGACAGGAAATCAAATAGACCATGTAACAATAGACGGAAGACACAAAAACTGTTTACTAGACGTAAGAGCAATGCGAGGAGCAGACGCTGGCTCTGACCACATGCTAGTTCGGGCCAAATTTAAAATAAGATTAAAGGCACAACCCAAACAAATACATAGCAGGATAAAATACAACATACAGTGGCTAAATCGGGACAAAGAAATGCAGAAAGACTATCAGAATAAACTAGAAGCTAAATATAATAATATGGGAGAAATAAAAGACATATCTATAGAAGAATTATGGAACAAATACAAAAGCGCCTTGAAGGAAACGGCGGAGGAAGTAATTGGAGTTAAAGTAAAAACAATCAAAGACTGGATGTCACAACAAACATGGGACATGATCGAAGAAAGAAAAAATATTAGACAAAGGATATTAACAGAAACAAGAATGGAAGAAAAAGCAGAACTACAAAAATTATATTGGAATAAAAATAAACAAGTTAAGAAAAGTGCAAGGACAGATAGAAGAATACAACGGGAAGAAACTTTAAAAAAAGCAGAAAAAGCTGCATCACAAAATGATATGAAAACGCTATACGACACAACAAGACAACTAATAGGGAGAAAAACAACAGCGGAGTCGCACATACGTGACACAGACGGAAAATTACTGAAATCTGAAATATCAATACGTAATAGATGGAAGAAATACTTTTACAACATATACAAGAGTCAAGATATAACTAAAGGAGATCTGAATAAACAAGAAGTGTACCAGAGGTTAAACGTGAATACAGAGGAAATAACAAGGGAAGAAATAGAAACCTCAATTAAAAAACTTAAAAACTGCAAAGCAGCTGGCATAGACGGTATTCCCAATGAACTGATCAAGACAGGAATGAAATTGAACATTGAAATTTTACACAAACTACTCAACAGAATCTGGAACGAAGAGATAATTCCCAAAGAATGGACTGAAGGGCTAATTATAAAAATACCAAAGAAAGGGGACAAAACAAGATGTGAAAACTGGAGGGCTATTACACTACTGAGCACAACAAGTAAAATATTAACACAGATCATACTAGAAAGAATGAGAAACGAGGTAGAAAGACAACTACGAACAAACCAAGCTGGTTTCCGACCAAGAAGATCCTGTGTGGACCATATATGTACGCTGAGGATAATTATCGAAGAAGGCATAGAATGGCAAAAAGAAATACATTTCGGCTTCATTGATTTCGAAAAAGCCTTTGATAAAATTAATAGAGACATTCTTTGGGACACCCTCAAAATATATGGGATACCAGATAAAATTACGAAAATAATAAAGCTACTATACGAAGATTATACGGCAAGAGTAGTACACAATGGGAAACAGACAGAAAAAATAAGCATAGAAAGTGGCGTAAGGCAAGGCTGTACATTATCACCCATACTATTCCTCCTTGTAGTAGATCGTATCATGAAACTATCAATAAACAATAGCATGGGACTTACATGGAGATTTGGGCAAGTATTAGAAGATCTCGAATTTGCGGACGATATATGCCTCATAACGGAAAAATTACAACACATGCAAGACAAGATTAATATCCTAAAAAATACAGCAGAACAGACAGGGCTACACATCAACATAGCAAAGACAAAGACGCTACGTATAAACTCTAGTGACCCCACCGAAATTAAGCTGGAAAAGAAACCACTGGAAAATGTGAACGAATTCGTGTACCTTGGAAGTGTGATTGAGGACAGTGGAGGAAGTAAAAAAGACATTAAAAGGAGAATAGGTAATGCACAGGCAGCATTCAACCAACTGTGGAGGATATGGAAATCGAACGAAATAACCTTAAAAACTAAAATGCGGATTTTTAATACAAATGTGAAAAGTGTCCTCCTGTACGGAAGTGAATCTTGGGCGCTAAACAAAACTCAAACCCGACAAATACAAACATTTATAAACAAAAGTGCAAGAAGAATCTTAGGAATATACTGGCCGAATAAAATAACGAACGAAGAATTATGGAGAAAAACAGACCAAGAACCAATAGAAATAACAATAAAAAGAAGAAAATGGAGATGGCTGGGCCATACCCTCAGGAAACCAAATACAGACCTTACAAGACAAGCAACAGAATACACCATCCGGGGAAAGAGAAAACAGAAAAGACCAGTAAAAACATGGAAGAGATGCATCGAGGAAGAATGCAAAACAGTAGGCAAGCAATGGAATCAAGTGAAAAACATAGCCAAGGATAAACGAGAATGGAAACAACTGGTCGAAAATATTTCTACTCATTAATATCAACTCAACTCCAACGCGAAAGACCACAATTAAAACAGAAAAAGGATAGAGATGCTGCGCAGAATTAGCAAAACTGCCAGCATACAAACCCTGCTAAAGAAACGCTAAGCGCCCTATGCTCCCCAAGGAGTCAAAAGGACCAAAGAAGAAGAAGACACCCTGATTAAACATTACAAAAATGATATTTTGCAAGCGCCTCAGAAGTAACTCGTCGCGCGCCGTCAAATGCTCGTGCCGAGTCAATTTCACGTTATTATATTCAACAAATCAATGCGATTTGCACAACAATAATTTCCCACAATAAATATACAGTGCTTTTATTTTAATGGTTAACATAGCAGTTTCGTTTCTGTGCCAGCATTTAACCATACAGGTCACTTCCATAGTTACCAATGAAATCAATAGATTAGAGCGTTTATTTTACAAGTTAACATACGAATTTGAATTAGGTACTTGCTAATAAGAAACTTTAATTTTGTTACCGGAATGTAGGTATGCAACTAAAAAGGAGATAAGTAGGAACAACTTGTGTGTTGTATCTTTTCTTCAGTGGTATACATTAGGATAAGTTTTAATTGTCTTTTTGACAAGTAATAATTCATATGTTAACTCGTAAAATACACACTCTAATCTATTGATCTCATTTGTAACTATGGAAATGACCTGTGTGATTAAATGGTGGCATAGAAACGAAACGCTTATGTTAACTATTAAAATAAATTCCCTGTATACGAATTTACAAGCAAACCGCGCGCTACGCGCTGCGAGTCTTGAATCGGCGCGCATGTGAAATAGGATACGCGAAAGGTCAAGCTCCGAGCCGAGCGCTAAGATAAGAAAAACAAAACCTAAACAAATATAAACATCTGTGAAGCCGGAACGTGAGATTTTATTTTGTGCCACAGACACACAGACAAACACACATTAAGGAAAATTATATTATAGAAGATAGATGTACTACTTTTTAACATTTCAAAATCGCTAAAACAGAGAAAACAACAATGATCAAAATTCTGTATTTTATGTTTATGAACAAACTGTAGGAATGTTTCGAATTTGTTTTTAATCGTGCGAGATTTAGTTTATAAGTTTTATCACGTATAGTGTTGTGCCTTGGTCAATTGACCGGTCAATTTGACCACGGTCAAAAACTGTGTGGTCAAATTCACTGTCAAATGCTCTTTTAGCCTTAAAATTGCTTATATTAAATTACACTATCAATCAACGGTTTTTTTTGTAGAAGGTCTTTATTATTGGCTGTAAGCCTGTAACTAATCAAACATTTACTGAAATTGCAAAAATGCAGGGGATTTACATATTTAGGGAGCGGATTCATACAGCGACCAATGTTTCTTGGGGAAGTACCGCTTTGTGCAAATTGTAAATTCAGCATTGGAGTCTTCAGTTTCAGTTGTGCTTTACTTACAAAACTATCAATACAATTGATTAAAAAAAGGTTAATTAAAAAAATTAAAATGGTCAAATGAGCGGTCAATTGGCTGGTCAATTGACCAAAAGGTCAAAGGCACAACACTAATCACATATATAATTATTATCATCATTACGGCAACGTTACACTCCAAAAAAGTCCGTGTTAATTGAGGTGCACGAAATATTGTAAATAAGCAGTTTCTCTGCACGGAGAAAAGTTTATGATACAAACTCTTATCGCGTATTATTAAAACAGACTTATTCCCGATTTGTGGTCAGGAGTAGTGATGTTAAATTTCGGAAACTTATTAATTGTTGCGAATATTCGCGAATATTACGGAAATATTTGATATTTATTGAAATTTATGGGAACATTGAATTTTTCTTTAAAAACGGAATTTTCGTACTTGGATTACATGTTTTTTGCTTCGCTCTTAATTTTTAAACAAATTCTGGTTTCTCTTATTTTATTCGGCCAAATTTGGTTACACATTACACAATTTCTAAAAAACTTAAAACCACTATAAGAACCAAGTAAAAATAGTAGAATAACATCAAGTATAAAGTACATTTGTATATAAACAAATATAACTTAAATATGCTTATGTTTACCCATGTTTTACAGTGATATAACCGAGGAAATTACTTCGAAGGCAAGAAATAACCGATTGCGTCACATATGATAACATAACAGCATAACACATCTGCACTTCCTGAGTTACTGATATTTAGCTAATCCCGGAAGGAGGGGGGGGGGGTAACCATATATATAATACACATATATTGCTTGTAGGGCCTGGAAACGTCAGAAAACATTACGGCGCCGACATAGTCTCACTTAGAGTATAACGCTTCTCGTGCGCATGCGTGAGAATTCGAACTCCGCCTTTAGAAGCGAATTTTAAACTTGACCACTTCCCCATTGGCCGGACGACGCCGCCGCGCTTGCACACAGCTCACCATTATACATTGAAGAGTTGGTTGTCTGTCTCACTTCCTTGGTGAGTTTCCCACTCATAGCCGCTAGCAATATAGTAAGTATTAGATATATGGGGGTAACGATAGCGGCTGATGTCGCACGTTGTTTTCCGATAGTCATTTTTGAATGCACGTAAAGTAAAAATCCGGAAATTCGCTGAAATATTCGCGAAAATTCGGCCTTTTTCCGAATATTCCCGATTTGTAACCGAATATTTGGGAAGTATTTGCAATTTAGGCGAATTTTCGCCGTGAAATATTCGCCACTCACATCACTAGTCAGGAGTCATGTTTATATTAAATGTATACATTTCTATAAATATAACTCCAGACCACATAATCGGGAATAAGTCTGTTTTAATAATACACGATAAGAGTTTGTATCATAAACTTTTCTTCGTGGTGTAGTTCGTACAGTATTGCCAGATGTACGATAATTATCGTTTTTGTACGATAATTTTACCAGTCCTGCGATGTACGATAATGGCAAAATGTACGATAGTTTGGCTATTATTAAAAATTCTCACAAATTTGGCAGATAAGTACTAATATTGACCGTATCATCGATATGACAGTTACGTGCAGATATTCTTTCCGAACCGGTATTAACCACAAGGTGCTGAAATTTAATTCGGTGCTGTTATTATTTATGATAATAAGCTGATTACATATATCACCGACTTTGCCCATGCACACTTTCGACTTGTATCTTTCACAAAAAATGCATCCCCCAGGCATTTTCGATTAGCAGTGTAATTATTAGCACTTATCGGATTTATTTCAGAATTATTTCATTCTTGTAGTTATATTTTGTTATGTACTATCCAAAATATTTTAATAGGATAAAATATACGATAATGTACGATAATTTTTACTATAACGTTGAACAGAAAGCCATGTTTTTTTTTGTCGTATATTACGAGTGAATAAGTAGTAAACTTCTCACCCATTTTGCATATTTTGCAAAGTTAAAAAAATACGTGTTGAAGTGAAATTATTTACCCAAACCATTTAGAGAAGTTTCAGAAAATATTGAAAATTCGCAAAGCACACAAAATAAAGTTTTGTGATGTCATCCTTCCATCCTTGTCAAATAATGTTGAAGGGTACCATACAGATTGTTATAAACAATTTACGGCTCTTAATGCCTTCTACAAAAAAATGTTTCCGAGTAATGAGTCCCTAGCTCCAGAACGCCCCTGTATTAGCACAATCGAGTGCTTCTGCTGATGTATCCTACGAATCGGAATCTGCACAAGATACATCATCGATTCCGCATCAGCCAGTAAATATTTCAAGGTATATATTTTAGAGGTGCTCAATTTTTTTTCAAATTTTCAATTGCAGTTACTGTTGAGAATTTCTTTCACCGCACAAAGTTATGTCTTTAACAAAAAAGTAATCTGAACATACACAAAGAATCATTGAAAATGAACAGGGCTATGCAACCAACATTACAGTAGTTGATTACGTTTTCTGAATTCCTCTTGTCTCTAAAGTAGAATCGTGTTGTTCTAACTCTCTACCCATCGTAATAATAAAATAACGTTGCACGCAATTGCAAAAATGTCGGTTAAGTCAATTTGAAATGCATAACCTTGTTCATTTTCAATGATTGCAAGTGTACATGTCTAATTTGAGTGTGAAAGAACCCTTATGACATGGAGTCCAACCCTAAAAGACATCCAGTTTGCCAGATCCATCACATTATTATCAATTTTTAAAGATAAAACATTTCAACAGTAGAAAAAGTTAATTTTTGTTTTCTCTGTTTTTGCGATTTTGAAATGTTGGTAAAAAGTAGTACATAAATCCTTAAATTCGTGTATATTTATTGTGAGAAATTATTGTTGTACAAATCGCATTGATTTGTTGATTATAGTAACGTGAAATTGACTCGGCACGAGCATTTGACGGCACACGACAAGTTAGTTACTTTTGAGGCGCTTGCAGAAGCTCATGACCCCGGAATTTGTTATGCAGAATATCATTTTTGTAATGTTTAATGTTCACACAAGTGCATGCAAAAAGAATTTTATCTACGACCACTACTAAAAGTAGGCCTTTTAGCGCTAGCTTGTTTCACTAAAAGTGACGTTTTATAGTTTATCGTGGTTAAAGAAATCAGCTGTTTACTTTTAGCCCATGTGCTAAAAGTGAAGTGAGGTTATAAAACGACAATTTCGAACTGAAAGTGTGGTCGTAAAGTTATTCTAGTTGCTTCTTGCGTTACAGGTAAAGTGTTTTTGAAATAATTAAAACGTTATGTAATGAATACACTCAGATGTGGAGTATTAATAATTACATTTCGTAACTAACCTTGACAGCACTGGCTTCACAAACATTCGCCCGCGCATGGCCTACTATTTATTATGACATAAATTAGAAGTGTCGTAGATGCAAACATTTGTTAAATCGATATTTATGGATTAATAACGGTAAAATTAAGGTCGTAGATAAAATATTGTATGCAACGCATGCTAAAAGTTGACGTTTATGCACGAGACATGAAAATTATGAAACGAAGCCGAAGGCTGTTGCATAAATAGCTATGTCATATATCTTATAAATTTTTTCACAACTTCAACCCTACATATTCACCCTCTCTGCAGAAGGGGTTATCCCCCGATTCCACATTGCAGAAATATATTTTATTGCTTTGTGTTAATTAAACTTTTGATGGCAATTTGTATTTTGCATTTAAAAATAACGTGAAATAGTCGTCAATTACGACAACTTTCACAGCGCAACCCTTAATGTTATCCCCTGATTCGGGATTGCAGAAATCGGTTTTTGTTTACATCAGCACAAAAACCAATTAATGAAGTTTAATTTAGCCGTGAGCCCAATGACGTAAAAAAAAGGTTCACTGACTCCCGTACTATATGAAGAAACTTTGCCACGTAATCTAGATTTCATGATCAAGGAAATTTATTCATGGTTTAATTGTTGAAGTTTGAGACAACTGGAGTACAGTTCCGGGTGATTATAATGCTTTTCCATAAGTTCCCTTCGAAATATTTGTTGTACGAATAACATGTTGGTGGCACTGTAAGTCTATGCGAAATTCGAGGTTAGCAGGTTAGGTTTTGCGTCAGTTTGCGTCAAGCAGTAGCGTAGAGCAATTTGGTCCCCAACTGTGAATGATCTCACTGAGCCCGATTCCAATCGCCAAGACTGCACAAAAATTCCGGCCCCCGCGGGATTCGAACCGAGGACTTGCTTAATGCAAACCAAGCGCCTACCCTTCTGCGCTACGCGGTTTTTCTCAAGTTTTTGTGGATTTGATTAGTACTAAAGTACGTTTTTTTCCTATAAAAATTTTCAAGGTCAAGATAAAATTGGTAAAACTGCTTTTTTTAAATTATTAGAAAGTTTATTTTCGTCAGGTTTTTCTGTAAACGACTTGTGTCATTTTGACATTTAAAATTAAATTGTCAGCTTTTCCTTTTTGAAACTGAATACGCATAAAAAACGGAATCTTTTAAAATTAAATGTAGAAAAACATTTCTGAAGTGTGCAGAGGAACTGTTGGATCTGCATCTTAACATACCACAAGAAGACGTTTACGAAAGATTAGCAAGAGCTTTTGAAGTACATAGAACTTTAATGCCATATTTTAAATTTTCCGCCAATTTTTAGTTCTAAAAAGTTACTAAAATAAATTCTACCAACATATATTTTTTAAAGGAATCAAAGTTATGCCAACATAAACCCTAAATTCTTTGACCTTGAAAATTTTTATAGGAAAAAAACGTACTTTACTTCAGTTTCTGTTTGTAACACAGCTTTTAATTAATTTTACTATATTTGTTACAAACTTCGCGAAGCACTCCTTGAAGAGACAACCAGAATGTTTAACGTTAGCCAAGCGTAATATCTTCTAATTTCAAGCAAGTATTAAAAAATATTGTGATTGTAATTTTAGATGAGTTCGAAAATATAGATTCTCTGAATTTAATATTTCATTATATAAGTCTTTGTTCAAGATAAATATTTTGTAACACTTCTCAATTTTGAAATTTAAAGTTAATTTGCTTTTGAATAAAATCAAACTTTTAAATTACATCGATCAACAAGAAGAGCCAAGTTATATTCTAACAATAATTTCCGAGTTTTACATGAACCACAACTGTTAAATATCACGCATAAATATTTGTGAAAAATCAGCAACTGTTTCCCATTTATTAAGAAACTTTCATGAAAGCACAGCATACGATGTATGATAAAAAAATACAGTGAATGCAGGTGGTAGCCAGAGTGCTAACAAAGGGAGACCCAACAAAGGTCCATCGGTAACATGACAAGTTTTGATTAGTTTGTCAGCTTTATTTTAAATAATGCATTCGTGAATCTATGTTTAGCGATCTTGCTACGAAAATGAAATATGAATGAGGGAACTTGAAATTTTACTTCGAACTAGCTGACCCGGCAAACGTTGTTTTGGATTATGACATGATGGGGAAAACCCTTCAAACCATTAAGCACAGAATCATAAAAGTATGACTGCAAACAGAAAGTTGTACAGCGTATAGAAAAACACACTTTTGATATTTTCCAATTTTCCGGCTTTCCCTTTGGATTTTTCCAAATTTTCTTTTTTGCTAAACCACCTCGGGAGTAAGACGAACAAAACAAAACAAAAATCATCCAAATCGGTCAAGTCGTTCTCGAGTTTTTGGGTTACTAACACACGGCGATTGATTTTTATACCATGAGATAAAAAAAAAAAAATTCTGAGCAGGCCTTGATATGTGTTATACGTTTGGCAGTACTGAAGTGTATTGTCAGTCTATGTCAAATTCGACATTAAAAGGTTAGGTTTCCGTCAGTTATGACACAGACTGACGCAAAACCTAACCTGCTAAACTCGACAGTGCCACAAACATATTATTCTTGATCTACTCTCTTTCAATATGGCCGCCATAGCTGAAATCGGCTACTCGGCGCCGCCTCGGAGTCTGTTAGGTATTTATTCTGTGGTTAAAGTGCCGAGGACAATAATAACAACCCTAAGAGCACTGACAAAAGTCAATTTTCAAGATTACTTCAAGTGGCAAAAGAAAAACGAGCGGTAATCCGAAAAAGATGTCGAATGAAATTAATAATTGATACTTGTATTTTGATTAATAAATTATCTTTTAATTTGCACATTCACTGTATTTTCTGACCACACTTCGCATGTTCATCTTGTAACAGCAGGTAGACAGAGAAGTTTTTGTTGGAACTTGCAATTATAACTCAGCGAACATAAAGTTGATCAACATGTAAAAATTCAAACCTGCGGAAGAAACGCCTAGGAGGTCGACGTCCACGGGGTCCCCCTTCTCCATCACCTTGCTCTTCGTCAGAGCGAGGAGGGCCACGGTAGGAGCGGTAATAGCCGCCACCTCCAAACCCGCCGTTGTATCCACCTCTTCCACGTCTTGGTCTATAGCGACGTGGGGGTCCTCCGCTGCCTTCAATGATTTCAGAGCTCTCCTTGCCCTCTTCCTCGTTCCCAACAAAATCTGCAACAATTGGTTAGATTGTGGCCCAACAATCAGTTAACCACACTCACCTTCCTTGCTCCTACGAGGCCCTCCTCCTCCTCTGGGAGCACCCCGACCTCTACGTGGATAGAACCACTGACGATAGCCACGTCTCCTATCAGCAGCGTAAGGAGAACCACGCACAGGCTCCCCGTTAGGACCTGTTACGTTGGCGGCCTCGTTGCCTTTCTCGCCTACCACCACACTAAATTCTACCACCTCGCCGTCGCCCACTGAGCGTACCGCCTTCTTGGGGTTATTCTTAATGATGGCCGACTGTCAAAACAGTGTTTATTAGAAACTAGGATTTTTTAAAACTACAATGACTTGAAATACAAATTTGTAGAATATTAGCATTTTCAACTTTCGTTAACAAAATAATGTTCCCCAATAGCTTGCATGTCTAAAATGAAGTCGTCATTTTAAACAAAATGCTAACTTTTGGAGGTATTCTATTCTAGCACACTTATGACTCAAGCACCTCTTACAGAATCAGAGATGGATCTAAGGAGCGTGCAATTATTATTAATAAAAAAGTTACATTGCAACTTAGATTATATCCAGTCCCCGGCCATACCATTTTGCCCAATTAATTTAAAACGTCTCACAATCCGGTTACATCAACAAATCTTATTGATTTGAATTAGTGTGGGAGAATTATTTTTTCGACTTATATTTCTAAGTCATTTTAAAGTGTTATAATTATTTTTCTAACAGCTTTGCATAATCAAGAACTTTCTAAACATAATGAAAAGTAACTGAAAAATACAAGCATTTAGAGCTTGCAAAGGGCACAAACTGCCATATACAGCAGCAATAAATAATCCCCACGAATTTGAGCTGATGGAAGAAGCGCAAAAAACTGTCATATGCCAGGCCAGCAGAGGTTACTTGAAATTAACAAATGTAAAAAGTGACATGAGCGATCAACATGCTCTGAAGATGCACTGTTGATCGCTGAGCAATTAATGCTAGCAAAAAAAAATTAACATACCTTGCAGTGTTCCGACACTGCAGGGGCATCAAACGTGCACTGCACAAAACCCCAATTAGCCAGACAAACTATTACCTAGAGAGGGTAAGATAATAAAATCCTTGAAGACAGAATGACTATTGATGCAATCAGAAGAATAGTTCTGACCACCCAGGTAAATGAGTCGGGGGGCCATAAACGCTTCCAACGATGCAAAACCTTGAAGATACAATGGCCGTTCGCACATTTGATGATGTGGGATTGCAACCCATCCGAGTTGACGAGTTGGGGGGTATAAATGAACACAATCGTAAGCAAGAAACAAGGCATTCTTTATGTAGTTGTCCATTACTATTATTATTTGTGTACTTCTTTGTGCATTGATTTGTATATATGCAAATAATATTCAAGTGTCATTAGTGTTGTTATTTACAGCATATTTATTACACTGGGCAACAACAAACAAGATGTCAACATATATCTCTATACAATGAAGAATGTTATTTGTATTAAAAAAAAACTGGTTCTATTAATGAAATACCAAATCTTGAAAGAAAATCAAGCATTACTGCCGCTGATTTCACTGAGAAGGTTAATTGAGCATGAGACGCAACACCAACTTTCTGAAGTGAAATAAACAATCAAAGGCTACAACTAACCTAAACAAGCTAGAACAAGACACAGCATCTGGGGAGCATTTTCTTGACCAAAAATCACAAAAATTGGTCTAATGAGCATTTGATTGCTCTTAGTTTTAGCGATGAACCCCTATTTCAAGTATCTTTAAGGGATTATTGAAACACAGCAATAATAATAAAAATTACTGCACCCTGATTGTTTTGAAAGGAAAGTGATGTTCCTTGCATAGGTCATGGTCAAGCAGATACACTTCGCGTTATAGATGGAATCATAATACAAATTCTAGAAACTTTAGGAATTCGGTTATTTTCGAAGATGGTGCTTCCCAAGTGATGTAAGTGGTAATATTACGAAGATAATTTTTGGTAATATTATTACCACAGGATTATTACAGCTAATATAATTAACAATATGTATAAGTTAGCAGTTCTTGCATGAAGAGCGTCGAATATCCGGTACTTCCCCTTATTATGTGTCATAGCCCCACAACTCACACGCTGTTGTAATTCATTAAAAATAAGTCAAAGTTTGAAGCATTTTAGAATTAATAGAGGTAAAAATGTAAGTGCTCAAGAGTTAATAGCAATTGAAGTTTTAGGTTTTAATAAATTAATTTTACGGTTTTTGTTTTGCATCAGTAATTTACCCTTCTGTTACTGGAAATATTAATAATGATTAAATTACAGGTAATTTCACGTTACTAGTCTTTCCTATCATATAGCAAAAAAGTTGCTGTCAAAAATTTTTGAGCTGGACATTAGAAGAGCCCGGATATGGCATTAAAGCAAACTGACCGGTCGTTCAATGCCTGCACCGAATTTTATTGTGTACAGAAAATCGCCGTTTTAGCTAACATATATCGGAGTCTTTCACTAGTAATGACTGCAGACATTAGTTACTACAATGTTACATAGCATTCAAGCCATTTTGGGTGATTTAGGATTATGCATCAATAGTGATAAAGATTTCAAACATGCCGAAATATCTTCAAATAGTTCAAATACAAGGTACTTACATTTAAACATTCTGTATTTGTTTATTTTGATTGATTCAAATTCACGAATTTATTTCTTAAAATGGTTTTCTAGCATATGTAGCAATATAAATATAAAAAAAAAACTTTTAAACAATTTTATTCTGAGTGCATTATTTTACCGATTCTATACAGTAGATGTGGCTGGGCAAAATGATATGGTCCAGAACGCCTATTATGTAAAAGTAAAATTATTCTAATATGATCGACCCTTATTATTTAAAGCAGTATAATCTATAGCATTGTATATACTACTAATTTTATATATTCCATATATTGTGTTTATTTCCACAAAAGTTCTTATCATATGGGAAAAAAATTAATATAAATTTGTCCGAAAATCCAGTTACCTAAGTATATATAGAAAAAAATCAGTAAGTTTGATTTTCACTTAGAAAGTAATGGTGATAATTGCTCAAAAATAAAATATAATTATATGTAAAGTTGCTCTTGGCCGGTCAATAAAATTATTAACTGACATTCAGTTCGTTACTATTACAACTTATTACAGTATATTCACATTTGCCTGAACTTTTACTTGTTTGGATTTCGTATTACACTCTGTAGTGAAGATTATTTACAGACTGATAATCAGGATCACTAATCTCTGTAGTAATGTATTTTTATCCTGTACCGGTAGCGTTATTTGTTATGACTGTATTTATTGCAATAGTTCAATAAGCTTGGTATTGAATTTATTCATGTCAGGACGTCCTAAAATACATAGTGTGGCAATAAAGTAATGGATCAATTCATTAACATTGTTAATATTAATTTTTATGAAGAAATTTTGAAGAAAATAGCGGCCTACCCAGTCGCATTAAATAATTGTAGACCTGCGTTCGAAAGAACAAGGGGTAATAATGCGGTTGTCTGATGCGTGATGCTGACCACGTGACATGAATTGGACACAAGACAGCCGGGTGTGAGAGCAAGGATACGGAAGCTCTTGACATTTCACCTTGCAGGCCAAGCTCCCTCATGGAGTGTTAGTGCCTCACCAATATTATAGCGATTTTAATTATAGAACATACACTACAACCACCTTTATGTTGCTACGTAATTTGTTTTAAAAGTTAGAACGTCATTGACTTGTTTTTTAAATGACAACCTGTATTCTTTATTGTTGATTTTGGTAGTACTTTTTATGTTGTTTTCAATTATATAAAATTTTTAATATGTTACATCTGAAAAAATCGAGAGAAATGGTCTTAAAGTTTAAATATTAAAAACCAATGTAATGAGCAAAATTAATCTAATTACCTACGTTTGATGGAAAGTCATTGACGGTACATTAGTTTTTATTGAAATTTAAAAAACCATTGAAAAATACAATTAGAACTCCATTCAAAGTTAATCCAACGATAACTAGATTTATTCTGCTCATTAAACTAGGTTTTTAATATTTCAACTTGAAAACCATTTTTCTTGATTCTTTCAAATTGAACATAGTGAAAATTTTATACCATTCGAAACGGGATAAAAAGTACTACCAAAATCAATAATAAAAAATACAGGTTATTTAAAAAGTCGTCATATCATGTAAAACAAATTACATACATAAGAAACTGAAAATCAGCTGAAAATATTCCCTGTGGTCAAAATCGCTACACCCCTTCGAGATTTCTTCATAAAAATTAATATCAACGAAGTTAATAAATTTATCCATTACTTTATTTCCACACTGTATGTATACTGTATTGGTATACTGCAGTTACAAAAACAAATTCGGAAGAAAAACAGACCATGTTAACCTTGAGTGTAAAAGAGCTAATTGTGAAAGAATTAACAAGTGGTGTTAGCAAAAAGCAACTGCATCCACTATTTCTTCTATTAACAAGGGGGAAAAAATGAAAGGTACTCTATATTACTGATCGCGGGCTTGACGTACGGTATTATGGAGAGTCAATTACTATAAAAATATTGTGTACAATGGGCAGAACCAATCGACGTTTCATTTCTCAAAATAACCATTTTACAATATTTTAAAGGCCTTTTTTATTAATCTAAATAAAGAAAAACTATAGATTTAATTTGTATTCAAAATAGTATACCTACAATAAGCTATTTTTTAAATTGACTATGGTTATTTCCAATATTCGCAACTAATCCGAATTTTTTGGTAATACGGATTACACGGATTTAATTAGTCCAGATTATCGAGAATGTACTGTAACTAGTTAAGAGGAGCGACATTACAAATTTTTTTAATTTCCACTAATACAAAAGATAATCCAAAGCTTATTTAACTTTACAAAGCTGTAAACTTCTAAAAATGCACAAAGTTTCAAATTTGAACTCTACGATGACAAACAGTATCTTTAGTATTTCAGTAAAATTCTGTTCTATTTCTAAATTTTATGGTAATTTTTCTATCGGAACTATTGGCTATATGAAAAGAACCGTGTTAAATTCTAAGGTTACTAATATTTACGTGAAGTGAAACTTCTTTTCAGATAAAAAGATCTCCAAGAAAATAATATAAGATTTCACATTCGCCAAGAATTTTTGTGGAAATGCTCATATGATATATCAAATATTATTTAGTTTAAAAGAATATAAACTCTTAATGGGCTTACCTGATGGACAAACACGTCTTCTTTTGTGTCATTTCTGTAACCAATACAAAAATCAGTTGTTGCAATAACAATGCACATAAATATACAGAGGATTTAATTTTTTATAAAAAACTTATGCTTCGATATATCGAAAACTTTGCCTTATCGAAATTCGAATTGCTCCTTCAAGAGCAAGACATTTCGTACACGCACACAGCTGTTGTAAGATTTGCCGATCGGGTGCCTAGCAGCTGCGCGACCCAAATTTTACTTATGCCGCGCGGTCTGTATATGTGGAGGTATTTAAAACTGCCAACCCATGAAATTTATCCCTGTATACAGCATGTTTCACTTGAAAGTGAGACACCTAAATACCTCCTACATAAATATCTCTTACATTTTTAAGCAGAATGATTTGAATTATAGGCGTAACTTTAAGGGTTGACTTAATTTTTTTTTCAATTGAACTAAGATATCAAGTATTTTGTATGTATCCAAAATAGTTTGAAGCAGAATTATTATTGTGGTAATCCTTCAAACGCCGGCGTCTTTGAAACAAACACAGGCACAGAGACCGGATTTTCCGTTAAGGTACACTCTACATTTTATTGTTATACTTTTTTTACATCTTTTCTTTCTACTATAATTTAATTGGTTTAGAATAAATTGAATATTTCTTCATATTGCGTTGGAAACTACCTTCTTTTAATTTACTGTTAATTTCTAAGTTATCATCTGAATTTAACCATAGAATAACACAGTACCTCATACAATCTGTTTATGGTATAATTAATTTACAAAAATTACACAATGCATGGATAAGTCATCTGCATTGAACAATTACTTAAAACAATCAATGCACACGCAGCGTGGAGAAATATTGCTAATCAGAGTATCCTAGATCGACTGATTATGAGCATCTTAATGACACGAGTTTGATTGCCAAAAAACGAGGCGGTGAGCAGAGTTTTACGGTAATCAAACGAGTCTTGTAAGTGCCATAAGCAAACGTGTGTTGTTCAATATTTTATCTTCATCAATAAATTCTGGTTCAATGTATTTCTTTATACAAAAACAGTGCGGTAATGAAGCTCTTAACAATACTAAAATTAATTTGGTTAAGAGTCTATAACAACACTGATGAAGATAAAGTACCATAAGTAAACGTGTATTGTTCAATATTTTATCTTCATCAATTAATTCTGGCTCAATGTATTTTTTATATAAAAAGAGTGCAGTATTATTCATTACCGTACTGAGTGTGGTAATATCCGTATGAAGTTCTTAACGATACTAAAATTGATTTGGTTAATAGTCTGTAACAACACTGATGAAGATAAGATTATTTAAGATTTTATTAAGAATTGAAATAGTGTTATGGAAATTAAATAACTGCGACAAATAGCTATTGATTCCTTCACTTTAAAGCTGCACGAAAAGCATGGATTATCTAGCAATACAATAATTTTAATGTTTATGGAAGCTTTTCCCAGTTTTTGGTTTATTGCTGATAGTACAATACTCGTTAAAATTATGTAATAAAGCTTACCTGTTGATAAAGCCGTAATTAACAGTTCCGGTGACCTTGGTAGCTGAAACATAAATTTAGGAAAATGAGCATTTTATAATACACATGAACTTGATATTTTAATGCAGGGTTGATAGAAGTAACATTTTAGAATTTAAAACAAACACCTATTTTCTTTTGTTTCTTTATTTAAGTCAGTTTATGAAAATCCACGGGCATTATGATACACGAGGTGATAGCATGGTGTTCCTGAATCAATATGGCCACCATTTGTAAATTTAAATCCCTATTGAAGTATATAACAATAACTGCTACTTTTCCCTATACAGCCGAATGAATGGGTTTTCTATATTTTGCCAGTAATTTTTGTATGTGACTGGAAATATAATAATAATGGTGAGGCACTAACACCCCATGAAGGAGCTTGGCCTACACACATAAAACGAGCAAATTACATTAAAACCTTATTTTTTTATGATGTATTTTAGAACTTAAAACATTTTCAGCATTTAGTTACTTGGTTACTTACTGTTCATGGCAGTTTTTTTTTTATTAAAAAAAGCTTTGTTTGATGGTATTTTTTGTCATATTTGTTCATTAATTTAAATGATCTCAACTCTGTACAATGTGATTTAACATGATCTTTATTTTTTATTGAAAGTGTAGGGTTTCCTACTGTAGGTACATCTTACCATGATGGATATTAATATGTCAACTGCAAATAGATTACTTTGACAGTAACAAAACTAGTGATGCAACCTAAATAAAAACCGTTCGTTTTTTTAAAAACCTGTTTTTTTTTGTAAAAAAAACCAAGCGGTCTGGTTTTTTATTTAAATGCGTTTTTTTTCAGAATTAAAGTGTAGTGAATAACAAGTAATTTGCTTGGAAAAACAAAAAACAGATTTTTTTAAATAAAAATAATACATTTCGTAGGTAAAGTGAATTATAGAATTTATAATAACCAAAAAAAAGCAAATTTTCTAAAGAAAAATAGAAACATAGCCATAGTGGATATACAGTGTGTCCAAGATAAGGAGGGCCAGTATGGGGATCTCGGTAATGGTAAGAGATACAAATTTGGTTAAATGGGAAGAAAGTTGCGCAATTACAGGATTAAAAAAATGACGTCTAGAAATCCTTGATATGATTTTTCGTTTTTGAGATATCTCAAAAAAACCGAATTTTTGGATTTTCTTTTTAATTTTTTTCTGGCGTTAATATTAAAGTTAGAGAGAAACTGATTAAACTTCTTTATAGCAACTTTTAGTGGACTTAATGATTACGTTATCAATTTTTTTATGCGACGTTTCGTCTTCGAGAAACCATCATCAACTTCATTTTTTTAAATACGGTCCTGGTTTTTTTATGCCAAATTTGCAAAGCCCTTGTTACTCTAAATTCAACAATGTACCACATATTATGGTTTAATTACGTTTCGAGCTTTTTTCTGATCATCATCAGAAATTTTTTTAGATACGGACCTGCATTTCTCATAATTTTGTAAAAATAAGTTCATACAGTAAGTTATGCCTTTTTACATGCCGTTAAAATATTAAAATGCACATCATAATGTCATAATTCTGATACATTAATTTAATAAGCAACCAATAACTATTAACAATAAACAACAAATAAATAAACAAAAGATAAGCAGAAAGAATGAGAAAACGAGCCTTGAAACAATGTAATAGGTATTTAACGTTTTGAAGTAGAAGAAGAACTTAGAAGATTGGTTCTTGAAGCCTTTCAAAGTATAACGCCAGTATTGTTGAATAATGTTTTAGATTCTACAGTTAGATGTTATTTATGTATAGAGAATGATGGCAACCTTTTTGAATACCTTCTGTAAATTTAATACCTATTAAATGGTTTCGATGTTCGTTTTGTTATTCTTTCTGTCTGTCTTTTGTTCAGTTCTTTTTTGTTTATTGTTAATAGTTATTGGTTGGTTATTAAATTAATGTATCAGAATTATGACGTTATGATGTGCATTTTAATATTTTAACGGCATGTAAAAAGGCCTAACTTACTGTATGAACTTATTTTTACAAAATTATGAGAAATGCAGGTCCGTATCTAAAAAATTTTCTGATGATGATCAGAAAAAAGCTCGAAACGTAATTAAACCATAATATGTGGTACATTGTTGAATTTAGAGTAACAAGGGCTTTGCAAATTTGGCTTCAAAAAACCAGAACCGTATTTAAAAAAATGAAGTTGATGATGGTTTCTCGAAGACGAAACGTCGGATAAAAAAATTGATAACGTAATCATTAAGTCCACTAAAAGTTGCTATAAAGAAGTTTAATCATTTTCCCTCAAACTTTAATATTAACGCCAGAAAAAAATAAAAAAGAAAATCCAAAAATTCGGTTTTTTTGAGATATCTCAAAAACGAAAAATCATATCAAGGATTTCTAGACGCCGTTTTTTTAGTCCTTTAATTGCGCAACTTTCTTCCCATTTAACCAAATTTGTATCTCTTACCATTACCGAGATCCCCATACTGGCCCTCCTTATCTTGGACACACTGTATAGGGTGTTAGGGAAGTCGACTGAAAAATTTCTAGGGGTGAATCCTTGGCCCAAAATATGATGATTCAACTCAACTTACCTATATACAAAGTTGCTTAGTTTAGCCGCTAGAGGGCTTTAAAGATGATTAGCTTTTTTAAATTTTTTCAAATAAGTCGAAAAATCGTTGATGGATTTTATTCATTTTTTGGCCATGCGTTTTTACCAGTAAACTTAAGCATTTTGTGGCATAAACCCTAATTTCAAAAATTACAGGGTGTTTAAAAACTTTGTCACAATTAATTATCCATCTAATGTTTTTTTATGGATAGCTACTTTGATTTATAAGCTATTTCCTATCTTAAAAAAATTTAGTTGGGTAAACGGTTTAGCCACAAAAAATATTTTCTAAATCCCTACAAGGCTGAATCAGTAATTTTAACTTAGCACTAGGCTTTTGTAGAGATTTAGAAAATATTTTTTGTGGCTAAACCGTTTATCCAACTAAATTTTTTTTAAGAGAGTGAATAGCTTCTAAATTAATGTAACTGTCCAGAAAAAAAATTGGTAGTGATTATACAGGGGGAAAAACATTTAAAAAAGCTAATCGCTTTAAATAATTGGGGACCTGCGTTCGAAGCAATAATGGGTAATAATGCGGTTGTCTAATGCGTGATGCTCACCACATCACCACATGTCATGAATTTGACACGTGACAGCCGGGTGTGAGAGCGAGAATATGGAAGCTCTGACCTTCCGCCTTGCAGGCCAAGCTCCTTCATGGGGTGTTAGTGCCTCACCATTATTATTATTAATAATTTTTAAAGCCCTCTAGCGGCTAAACTAAGCAACTTTGTATATAGGTAAGTTGAGTTAAATCATCATATTTTGGGACAAGGATTCACCCCTAGAAATTTTTCCGTCGACTTCCCTAACGCCCTGTAGAAATTATAATAATGCAGAAATTACTCTCTAACAGACATGGCTGACTCCTCAACTGACTCGGAGTCAGTATTCATGCACTGTCTGATGAATCGCTAACGTAACTTGATTCGTCGATCAGGTCGACAGTTTCAGAGCTGGGTCCAGCTTAAAGCAACTTCCAATAGGGATGGGTACCTACCAAAACATGCCGCCAATTACAAAAATGAATAAAAAACAAAAAAAAAACAACAAAAAGAACAGTTTTTTTGTTTTTTTTCTAGGTTTTTTATTCGATTTAAAAAAAACGCGTTTTTTACATCACTAAACAAAACCCAAAATCTAAAAGTGTAAAAGAAAAAAAAATTTTTTTTTAATGTGGCGAGTGTTCTCTGTGATTTAACCAAATCTCTTAGATTTTACAGTTTACAACAGGCATGTTAAACTAAGGGTCCCCTGAGGGCCATATGGGTACATTTGTGTTATTGTGAGGGCCGCACGCGACAACTTATTGAAGTCATTTAATAAAAATTATTACAGAATTTACTAAAATTAATAGCTAGTGTCCTTTGAGCGGACCGCAAGTAGCTTGCAAAGGGCCACATGCATGTTGTAACATTGGTTTACAAGATTCTCACATTGAACATGCTATATAGATAGTAAGAAAAGTAAAATCTTAACAAAATTAAACTTGAAAACATTACAATTTTTTCAGGGTATGAGAAAAAGCATTTTACTTTTTTTCTACATTAGTATTATTATAACGGCTTTAGATTGCTTCATTACTATCTCTAACTCTAACTCAACAAACATTTAACATAATAGTTATTTATGTATCAAGGGCATAATCGGTATATGAGAAAATGTTTTTAGTGCTACAAGAAGCTGAGTGCTATAATCCTCATTATGCACTTGATATACTTGTTTTATTTTTAGTTCTAAAAATCAACAACATTCCAAGATTCAGTATTTTGCGCACAACTATTACATCATCGTTGTACTATGCTGTGAACTTTAGGTTTTCTATGGTTTATATGTAGACTGTTGGCACTTGTTACACTGTTTAGCAACTTTATAGGCCTTCGGGCCATAAAAGACATATGCCCCTTATGGAGGGCCAATAAACAAGCTCATGGTCCTAAAGAAAGTACCAAATTTTATGCAATGCAACCTTTTATGTGGGCATCCAATAATTTATGCCATTGACAAATTATATAAAAACATTGTGATTGATAAATTTACATATAAAGTACAGTGAAAGCTCCCTTTGCGGACAGCTCTCGTAAGTGGGCATAACATTTTCCGTATTATTTTATGTATAAAAGGTTTTCTCATGAGCAAACACTCTGATACACGAACGTGGACACAACAATTTTCACCCAAATGAACAAAAATCTCTCATAAACGAACATGCAGCTCGAATAAGTGGACGCGAATATTTGCATAAAAATTGGTAGTTCCCCATATTTGCTAGTTTTACTACAGCGATTGTTAAAACTCGTAAAAATATGACCGTCTCTTCTTTAAAACGGCTCCCTTTAAGAAAATGTTTACTTTAAAAAAAATGGACCTAGCGAATGTGTTTGAAAAAGAAAATTTATCAGTGAAAGAGCAGAAAGATTTGGTATAGGAAAATCACAAATAACGAAACGAAAAGAGATCATTTGACAAAAATGGGCTTCAGGTATCAATGTGTAAGTTATTTTTCTGCCGCCCAATACAACTTCTGAATGCCAACTCTTAGCCCAAGGCTGAATACAAATTTTTAAATTTTATTACAATAGTTTAATACAGAAAATCGTACGACACTCATTAATGACCAATAGAAAAATTAGTTCACAAGCCGTATCCAAGACAACAACAAAATTTCTTGGAAATTTTTTGTAGGTAGACCAACGTAACTGTGAGGGTTTGTGTCGTTAACGATTTTCTTACCGAATCTGCATTCGAGCATTAATTCATATCCGGAAATTATTTTTCGTGCATTCCAACGTCCTAATTTACCCGAGCGGGACGCTTAGAAATCTACTCCCAATTGTAATTGCTAAATATATACAATTGAAGTGAAACTCATCTGGGGAGAATGGTAGATTGAAGATGGACTGACTGGATAACACAACGGAAATTACAAGATTGAAAAGGAACCCGACCATAGCACAAATGGGCAAAAGAAATTGAACAAATGGCAGGGACACAATGATTAATATTATGTAATTAAACGTAAATTTTGTCAAAAATGTATTTTAAGAAGTGTAGGTTTTTGAAGTCCCAATAAAAATGCTTACTAGCAGTAAATGAACGTTTGTGGGATGACCACACTGCCTATCAGTGAATGAGGGAATCCCCTTGAAGACAGTGGCTCAGAATAAATCAACAATGTTATCAGCTTACTGTGTAAAACATAATTTGATAATCCTACTTTAAGTATACGTATAACCCTATTTACACGATTTACATGATTAAAGAATGTTTCTTTGTATATTGGTATTGGTAAATAACAAATTACCCAAGTATCTACCTTTTACCTACAAATAAAAATTAATATTAATTTAGATTTTTACATAGGATACCTAAATGCAAAAAACGGTGAATTTATTTAAAATCCAAAAAAACCAGTGGACAGATTTCTAAAGAACCCAGGTTTTTGCCAACCCTGCTTGCAACAAAATATTATTTTCTTTAAGTTGAATGGGGAAAATGGAAAGTATTTATTAGTTTGAATGTTATTCTGTTCTTAACAATTCAGGAAAACTGATAAAATGGCATGCACGTTACATAAAATTTATGTTATGTAGCAATGATAACCGTTATCTAATTTTTACAAGATATGTACTTTATTAAAAGTACATGGCAATATGAATCCTGATTGTAGGGAATGTACTGAACTCATTAATACGAATTTTTTACAACTCCAGATAACTGCGTGTACCCAAGGTCAATATTTATAGCTTCGTATTTGATAACAGTCAACATTAGTATTTTTTACATTATTCATGTGTTGTAAAATCGCATTTTTATTATTGATTTGTTAGAAAACGTTATTTTTGATAAAGGGCCTTACTGAAACTCAACATAGCAGCCTAGGTTTGCGAATGCAGCCCAAATGTTATATACGTCAATAAGAGTTTAATTTTGCCCTTGACTAGTAAAGAAGTTCAAAACTGACATCAACAGGTACAATTTTTTTATTGAAATTAGAAAAAAGGATGTATTCTAAGTTCAGGATCTTCAATATAGCCGACAGACTTCACAAACACCTACACATGTTTACGGCTGAAAATGATACGAGGTTGAAGGTTGAAATTGATAAAGCATTACCAATTAATTTGTTTAGAGAAATGAATCTATCGTTAATCGTAGGTTTTTACATAAGATGTTTATGTAGTAACAAAACTGTTCCACATGCCACATCACACGACAATCTAAAAAGAAATACGTGGAACAAATAGGAAAAATTTTATATCAACATGCTCACAAATTTATTGGATTTTTTTAAACTAAAATGCACTTCATGGATTTGAAGATCTCTTTGTAATAGGGATGGTAAACAACGATTAGACAAGTTAGTGTGTTATTGCAAATAATTAGTTCTATGACTGTAGCTGGTGAAGTTGTCGTCGAGTTTGCATTTTTAAAGCATTAATTACAATTATTTCGCTGCTACAAATTGACTACGAACTAGTAATCAAAAATTGAAATCTGACGGCAGAAATTAAAGATTACGAATGAATCAAACAATCAATATTTGTGTTTTTGATTAAATGCCAACGTGACTATCTTTCAATTAATGGCTGAACAATTTAAACAGAATGATTAAAACCTGACATTTGAACAGTTAGGTGTGAGATTGATTTTATTTCAGTATTATATCTTGTTAAGCGGTGGTAAAAACAAATATATATTTTGAATGTTTACAGATTATGCTACGATACATCCCTTGGAGATATATCATACTGCTCACTGTAATGTTAATATAGCGAGATAAAGATTAAATTAGAAAACCATTAAAAAGGTTTCCAAACCCTGAAATCTCGCAATGATAAGGGGTTATGGTCATGGAACTTGCACCAAACCAAATAGGTTTGAATACAGGGACGCGTCTCCTCAAAGAATTATTTTGTGCAACAAGCACATGATCAACGAACGCAAATCTATTGCAAGCACAGGAAGCCACAACGCAATTCTAATAAAGGCAAACAAAGGCGCCGATTTATTAAATCGGCGAAACTAAAAATTGGCGGCGTGTGACGTTGGCCCACACGCGTACAACAGTTGAAACGCCGGAATTCAAGCAAGCGTTTTAAACAATAGTCAAAATTGACATTTGCGTGGCTTTTGCACGCGATTTCGCCCCCGAGGGGGAAAGCGCGGCCCCGCAAAGGGCGAACGCGCCTTGCCGACCATGTGCTTGCAAAGAAAGATGGACGCCCAACGTGAGGGCACCGCGTTCGTCGATAATACTTTAACGGAGGTTTCTCACCGATAACTTGCTTTCCCTGAGCGGTCGCCTTCTGTTGTTCGGGCGCTTGTTCCGGTTCAGCCATGATGTTGCGGGCCGGTGGTAAGATGTTCTTACTCCGCTACCACTTAGATGTTAAACTCTTTCCAGCTCTTACAGTTGTTACAGTTTCTGTGCCGGTCTTCAGCCACCTCGCATATAAGCCGCCGCGAAACAAGCTCGCATACACGTCATTATGTTTTGTTTCCCGTTTCCACGGGAACGCTGCATAACGTAGTAGATTTCTAACGCCGCGAGGCGGTCCCGCGCGCACGTACGCTACGCATACGCGGAATCGGATCGCACGTGATGCGTCTCTTTAGCACCCTCCGGCATTTTAAGGTTTGTTTTCACGGGCCGGCGCCGGCTCATGCCGCAAACTTCTGTTTTGTATTCCCAGTGATTTTGAAAAGTATAGATATATACATATATCCACAATCTAGTGGTAAACTGCTATCCCATTTTTAGTATTGCACCTGATTGTATTATCTTTTAAAGCGACATCGTGGCCTTAGGGCGTACCAGCTTAGTCAGCAAAAAGTTAGAAGTGCTGGTGTACGGTGTACGTATAGAAAGAAAGCAGGTAGCTCGCTTACTGGTAAGAGTGGTAAGCAGCGCCGATCGATGCCGATAATGACAAACGTGCCTACACAGAAAAGATGCAAGTTGATACTTGTTCGCGCTGGCAGCCGGCGCCGGCGCCGGCAAATTTACCGGAATGAACTTTCACTTATCGGCAAGCAGGTTTGGCGTAAAGATCTTTTGAAAATTACAGTTTACGTAGACGATCATGGATACTGAATTGCTAATTGCCGCAGTTTTAAAAAATCTGCTATATGGCCCCATAATAATAGAAATATAGTGGAAAAGTGCTGGCAAGATCTTAGCAATGAAATGGGTGTAGAAGGTAAGTAAGAATTATTAGAAATAACTGTATTTAGGTATCCGTATTTTAATGTGTAGGAAAGTCTAGTCTGTTCAGTAAACACAAAATAGTATATTATATCATGAGGGACTAATGTGCACCATTTAATCCCGCGAGTGGAGTTTGTTGCTTCGAGGGCGAAACCCGAGGGCAACAACCACTCAAGGGATTTAGGCACTTTTGTCTCAAGGTATATACGCTATTTTTGCACTTTTGGGAACATTGTCATTAAACATTTCCAAAATTTGGAATCTGTCCATTTGGAAACTGACAATTACAATTTTTTAAAAACTGAATCCAGCCGGCCCTGGGTAGACTGAATCAGTTGGCAGTACTGAAATGTATTGTCAGTATATGTCAAATTGGGATTTGCAGGTTAAGTTTTGCGTCAGTGTGTGTTAAATGACAAACAAAACCTAATCTACTAACCTCGTGTGTACATAAATTTACCATAGTTACGGTATCATTTTTACTTTATTCCCTAGGGATTAAATGAGTTACTTTAGTCCCTGTTTACGGGGACTAAAGTATCAACTTTAGTCCCGGAAGTGCAAAAACATATTTTGTTTTTAAGTTGGCATATGCATCCAATTCTAATACTGGGGATTCTGTATTTTGTTTTGCAAATGTTTCCTCACTTGCATAAAGGCGGGTTTGAATTAAAATGACAATGACAATTAATATTCCTCATTATTTCAGTATCAAAGTAGATATTTTTCCAGAAATTCTCTCCTGAACTTTTGTTAAAATGTAATAAAAATGCCTATTAATAAATGCTACGTCAATAGTATCCAAAACAGTATAGTATATTATGATACTAGTATATAAGTCCGCCGTTAAAGCACGTGCAACGAGTTTAAGAGCACGACACGCTAGCGGAGTGCTTTTAACGTCGCTAGTGCTTTAATTGCACTTATACACGTGTATCATACGCTATTTTTTCTACGATCGTAACAGAAATATAAAAACTTAGTTCGGTGACACTTTTTCCGTCACATTGTGTTAAATATTCTAGGTTATGTTGACAGTCAAACTTACGGCAAAGCGTGTTTTCATTTAGTATTAAAAATCTGGTGTGATACAGGCACAGAACTTCCTTTTACAGTGATCTTATAATTAGCAAACATTTGATTTTAAAGTTTTAAGCATTTAACAAAAATTTTCAAAAATTACAAATTCTGCAAAAACGGTACAAATAGAGCGTTAGTTGAAGAGACAAATTTTCTCTAGAATTTTAAGCTGAATTTAAAAATGTAGTATTATACCGGGTGTTCTATTTAAAATAGGAGTTAATAAAAAAAATTGAAAAGAAAACAAAAGAAACCCATTTTAGAAGTATTCAACTGGAAAATCACCTACCTCATATCAACACACATTCAAAATGTAGTAAAAATGTGAAGTTTGAAAAAAAACGTTATAGCCGTTTTTGAAAAAATCGAAAAAAATCGAAAAATCACAAGAGTAAACACCTACTTCCGGTTTTGCGATTTTCTTCAAAAGCTTGCTGTCGCATCTACATAGCACACAAAACTTATATATGAAAATTCAACGCCACACCTCTTTTAGTTTTTGAGATATTCTGTTCACAGACACACAGACAGACAGACTAATGAAAAAAATATGTTTTTTGGGATCAGGGGACTCTAAAACGTGAAGATCTGTTGAAAACTCAATTTCGAATTTTGGGGTGAATCCAATACTTCCTTTATTGTAAAAGGAAGTAAAAAACGCCTCCAATGGCAACGTGCGAATAAGATGTATTTCGGGCGCTAATATTAAGAGTGCTAGAAACGTCGCTTTTGACACTAGAAACAGTGCAAAACGTCATTTTGACACGATCGTAGAAAAAAGTAGTTATTCATAACATTTATGACAGATGCTAAGTAAATGTCACACCCTTAACCTATTTGTTTAAGTAACTTTTTGTAAATACATTTCTAAACAAAGATAAATTTGAAAGTACACTCATGAACTTTTAGAAATCAAAGGCCACTTTGTGTTTTTATGTTTGCTGAACCGACTATATTTATAATTAAAGTAGGTTTTTTTTCCTATAAAAATTTTGAAGGTCAAAGAATTTAGGGTTTACGTTGGAATTACTAGGATTCTTTAAAAAAAAAATATGTTGGTAGAATTTGTTTTAGTAACTTTTTAAAACTAAAAATAGGTGGGAAATTTAAAATCTGGCATTAAAGGAGGTTTGTTTTTAGGTAATCTTTCGTAAACTTCTTCTTCTGGCATGTTAGGCTGCAGATCCAATAGTTCCTCTGCACACCTCAGAATTGCTTTTTTTACATTTAATTTTAAAAGATTCTGTTTTTTACGTGTATTCATTTTCAAAAAATAAAAGCTAACAATTTAATTTTAAATGAAGAAATGACACAAGTCCTTTACAGAAAAATCTGACAAAAATAAATTTTCTAATAATTAAAAAAACAGTTTTGCCAATTTTATCTTGACCTTGAAAATTTTTATAGGAAAAAAACGTATTGAGCTGTTTGTGATTCTCAGCAGACTTTGCATGCTCATTTTTTAAACGGCGTAAGACAGTTGGTAATAAAAAAAATCTGTTGTGATACACTTCCTTTTACAGTGATCTTATAATTAGCCAAACATCTGATTTTAATTTTTTAAGATTTGTCTAAAACTTGAAGAGACAAATTTTCTCTAAAATTTTTAGCTGAATTCAAAAATGTAATAATTTACCGGGTGTTTTATTTAAAATAGGAGTTAATAAAAAAATTTAAAAAAAACAAAAGAAACCCATTTTATAAGTATTTAACTGGAAAATCACCTACCTCACATCAATACCCATTAAAAATGTAATAACAATTTAAAGTTTAAAAAAATCGTTAGCCGTTTTTGAAAAAAACGAAAAAAACTGAAAAATCACAAGAGTAAACACCTACTTTCGGTCATGCGATTTTCTCCAAAAGCTTGCTGTCTCATATACATAGTACACAAAACTTATATATGAAGTTTCACTGTCATAAAGGGTGTCAAACACCAGAATTAGTTCAAACTTCTTTTAATTATTGTTAAATTACAGAGCAGTTTTTGAATTTTTATATATGAAAAACAACCATTTGTAAATGCGCACCATCCGCCTCATCACACTCATTTAGCCTTGAACTGAAATTTTCAATCACTCGCTGGAGCATCATTCTTGGAATAGCGTTGATTTCGTCTGCGATTCTTTGCTTTAAAACATTCACATTGGGTGGTAATGGGTTGAAAACTTTACTTTTTAAGTAGCCCTATAAGAAAAAGTCAGCAGGCGTTAAATCTGAACTTCTCGGTGGCCAGTTGATGTCTCCTCGGCGACTAATTACTCTTTCAGGGAATCAATTGTGAAGAGCAGCTAACGAGTCATTTGTGACGTGTGAAGTGGCTCCGTCTTGCTGGAAAAATGTGTTGCGGCTGTAGCCAATCTGGTTTTGCATTTCTGGAGCCAAAAAAGTCAAATTTAGAGAAGAGGCGCGCAACCGTAGTGAGTGTCGTGGATCGTCCATAACAGACTGGCGAATTCGCTCGACATTCATGTTCGTTCTTGGATGTCCTTTTTTCGCCCAGTTGATTTATCTGGCATTGTGTTTCCAGTTTCTTCAAACTTGCGCACCCAGTGCAAAATGCGCGCTGTGGTCCCGTGAAACGATCCATTCCTGCTGAAACTAAACCAGTCTGCCAAGCGTTTGACACCACTCCCCTCCCCCTGCTACATATGTTTGGCGTGTAACGGTAAAAAAAAAACGAAAAACATTCTGAGACACCCTTTACCTCTTTTCGTTTTTGAGATATTCTGTTCACAGACAGACACACACAGACAGACAGACACACACAGACAGACATACAGACACACACACACAGACAAACCAATGAACAAAAACATGTTTTTTGGTTTCAGGGGACTCGAAAACGTGAATATTTGTTGAAAACTCAATTTCGATTTTTTGGGGTGAATCCAATACTTCCTTTATCGTAAAAGGAAGTAAAAATCAAAGAAAAATTTGGCAACTTATCATTTTGCATTGATCATGCGAATTAAAGTAATTGAGAATAACATAACCTATCCCTCCAGTTCAGCTAGATGCCACGAATGTGTTTTCTATAACTAAAGTACTTTCCAAAAGTTGCAAAATGTCAATGTCATTTTGACAATATAACTTTCTGTAACACTGACAAAAATATTCACATTCAAGACCTTCTGAGAATCACAAATCGAGTAAATGTGGTATATATGACTTTCACGATTTTTTCTCAACAGAGCAGGCTATGATAGGGTGCAATTTTTGTTGGTACCGTTTAGTAATAAATAGCTAAGACAGAAATAGGTTATGTCATATTCAATTTCAGGTTATGATTTTGAAAGAGCTTCACTTTTGCCATTTAATTGCTCTTTTATATAATCAAATTCCGGCAAATCGTTGATGTTTCTTTTCAAATTCTTTATTACGCTTGCAGAATTTACTAGGATCACTTCTTGGTTTTCCAATTCTGAAAATAGTTCTGGAAATATACTAAATCTATTTTTTTATAAAAGTTTAATGAAGTTTACAAACACTGCTGTTCATTTAGTATTTTCTAATCTATTTTATAAAAGCATATTACACAATTATAATGGGCGATTTTAACGCCAAACTCGGAAAAGTCAATGAACTTTGGATTGGGCATACCTAATGAACGGGGGAATATGCTGATGAACTATTTACAAATAAAAATATGTACTGTATGAACACCTTTAAAAAAAGCCCCAAAGTAGAGAAGCCGTGGAGAAGCCCTGATTCACGAACAAAAAACGAAATCGACTACATTATAACCAACAGAAAATATATTGTCAAAGACATCTCAGTATTAAACCAGTTCGATACGGGCAGCGATCACAGACTTGTCAGAGCAAGAATAGAAATAAACATCAAAATAGAAAGAAATAAACTTATAAAACCAAAGCTCTTTCCTACTTCCAAAGAACTGAAAGAAAACGTTGATAAATATCAAGAAGAACCGAGAAAGAAATTATCCCCCCAAGCCGTGGCATAGAAATGGATATAAAAAATAAATTGAGCAAAGAAACACAAGAAATGTTAGAAAAAAGAAGAAGAATGAATAAAGACTCTATAGAATATTCAGAGATGAACAAAATTATTCGTAAGGGAATTAGGAAAGACATAAGGAAGTATAACACAGAAAAAATTCGAACAGTGATCGAAAACAATAAGAACATGGGAGTATTAAAAAAGACAAAGAAAATGGGAAAACAACAATACATCAACTAAAAAATAGCGAAGCTGAAATAAAACAAGATAACAACGAACTTGTCGACATCGTTCAGAAGTATTATAATAGTAATCTGTACTGTTCTAAAAATCCACCAACCCCAAATGCAAATTCACAAAATGTAATAAACGTCGGGTCAGAAGAAATCCACATCACCATAAATGAAATCGAATATGCCTTGTCGCACATGAAAAATGCACGTGCACCGGGAGAAGATGGTATTACTGCTGAAATGCTAAAATTGGGAGGTACTGCAACACTCAACTCAATTAAGACCTTACTGAACAAATGCCTAACTGACAATAAAATACCTGCTACATGGGAAAATACGCAGGTTATCCTGCTTTACAAAAAAGGACACAAACAATTTGGAGAACTATAGACCCATCAGTCTTTTGCCACACCCTTATAAATTATTTACAAAGATTATTACCAACAGGTTCACAAATAAATTTGACGGATATCAACCACCAGAGCAGGCCGGGTTCCGAAAGGGCTATGGTACGGCTGATCATATACAAGCTGTGCGTTCCCTAATAGAGAAATGCACAGAATATAACGTTCAGCTCCACTTTGCCATCGTGGATTATAGCAAGGCGTTTGACTCAGTGGAACATTCGGCAATATTCTCAGCAATAGACAGAATAGACTCAAGATACAAAAATCTGTTGAAAAACATTTATGACACGGCTACGTTTCAAGTCAAAATTACCCATAACCTAACAATAAACAAAATCCAGGTTGCGCGAGGTGTGCGACAAGGAGACACTATCTCTCCAAAGCTCTTTACTTTGGCCTTAGAAGAGATTTTCAAAGAACTGGACTGGGGCAAAAAAGGATTAAGGATCGATGGACGACACCTTCACCATCTCCGTTTCGCAGACGACATTGTCTTGATTAGTAGCGATCTAGATGAGCTGCAGAGTATGTTAACGGAACTCAAACTGGCGTCGGAAAAAATAGGTCTCACCATGATCATAGAAAAAACTAAAGTCATGACTAGAGAAGGTCGAACACTCACTCGGTCACCAAAATCTAGAAAACGTCTAGGAATACATTTACCTGGGACATAAAATCAAATTAGGCAAGGAAAATCAAACAGCCGAAGTAAACAGAAGAACACGAATGACATGGGCAGCAACTGCGAAACTAGGGTTTGTTCTGAAAGACCCGAATATACCAATCAACCTAAAAAGAGAAGTGTTTAATATGTGCATTTTCCCGCTGATGACTTATGGTATGGAGACCATGTCACTAACTGTCAGCTCAGCAAACAAACTCAGAACCACCCAAAGAGCTATTGAGCGTATCATGCTAGGAATTAATATCAGCGACCACGTCAAAAATGATGAAATTAGAAGGCGAACGAAGTGTGAAGACGTCATATAAAGAATAGCGAGGTTAAAATGGAGCTGGGCAGGACATGTGGCAAGACAGGACACGACACGATGGACAAAACATATTTTGCAGTGGAGACCAAGGCTACACAAACGCACAAAGACGATGGACTGCCGACATCAGAGAAAGAGCTGGAAAAAACTGGCAACGTGTGGCACAAGAAAAGAAAAAGTGGAAACAGAGAGGGGAGGCCTACATCCAGGAGTGGATAAGAAAGGGCTGTTAAAGAAGAAGAAGAATCTATTTTAAAGTTTTAAAATACATTTATTAGTAAAGACATGTTGTAACAACGATTTTTTTTATATAAAATTTGAATAGGTATGCTTCACAGTACAAATTTGTTCTAACGTTTAAAATGAAAAATTATTATAATTATACGTTTCTGTATTTCATTTTCGGTAAAATTTGATTTATTAAGCTAATATTGCCAATTATTGTTTCTTTAAAATACAGTTTCAAGTGTCAATTCTCGAGGTAGTACTTCCAGGTTCATCATTACTATCTGATTCCGAATCTGATTCTCCTAGTGAAATAATGAAAAGAGGAACATTTTCAATCGAACACGTTCCCATATGTTTTGCTCAGTCTTCCGAAATTAGTTTTGCACAATGATTAGAATAATTTTGTCATATGTCGCGGGCACATTTTGATAGAGCTTCACGCCATAAATTCGAAACCCTGTCTTTAGATGAAGGCTGTGAATTTATGTGCTTATTATAGAAGCCTTTACATTGCTCCCAAGCCATTTCAATCGGGTTAAACTGACAATGGTACGGGGGCAACCTAAGAACTTCATAACCGTGCTCTATCAAAGTTTCGTTGGTCAGGTAACGTTTTTGATTGTCTGCTAATAGAGGTTTCAATAATTCCCACAATCCCTTTTTTGTTAATTTCTATCCAAATTGCATCCCTTGTTTAACCAGCCATTCCTGCATTTGCCCTTTCTTACTAGAAAATGTGGGTGGTTTGTCCAACTGCACCGAATGATACGGTGCATTGTCCATCACCACCACACATTTACCTTGCAGCTTGGCAATGCAGGGATGAGCTGATTAATCACACATTTTTGAAAAATTTCTCCATTCATTGTTTGCAGAGTCGAGTAGCAAGTCTCATCCCTCCAAAAAACCAAATTTTGTTCCCGCGTGCAAAACCGTAAAACGTTTCCCCTCACTTTTAATGTTGGCTGGGTTACTTTTCAAATCTGTTTCATGTAACCATTGACGAATCAAAGACCCATTCTGGTAGATCACGTTTCGTCAAGGTACACGAAGACCACGTTTTCACTAGAATTTTAAAACTGCAAATATTTTCGTAGAAATTTAATTTTGGCTGCAACGACATGTTTCGATTCACATAAAATTTTGCGTACATCTACGTTTTTATGTTTGTAACCCATTGATTTGATAATTTTGATTAAAGTATTTCTCCCCCCTGCAAATTCCAAATTTGCTTTCACTTCCGCTAATCATGTATCTAAAGTAAAATCATCTCTATAAATATAATTTGTGAATTTGTCATTTTTTGATCGTTTCCCAGAAATAGAAGTTTTCAAATTGTCAGGCCCTCCTTTCAAAATTGCTCTTACCATCCAATCCGAAACCTAAATAAGTCGCGATTAACAAAAGATGAAAATCACATATTGAATATTTACCCCAAAAATATCAGTGATTCTGTTTATAATTTGCTTTTTCTCCAAGTTCGTGTCCTTTATAAGTTATAAGTCTTCTTTATAGCTGCTTTTATGGTTGCGTTTATGATTTTTGGCATTTTGAATAATATTGCAAAACATCGTAATTGCAACAACGGAATAGTAGTTTGTATACCAAGGCACTGAAGTATAACTTTTTATCACGAATGTGGATTTAGTTGCCGAGGCCCGTAGGGCCAAGGCAAATAAACCACATGAGGGATAAAAAGGAACTTCAGTGCCGAGGTGTACACTTTGTTTTATTTGAAATCGTGGAATCGTGAAATTACAACATTTAACCACTTTTGTAGGTTATGTTCGGTCCATTGACGTTTATCTGTCGCCTCGCCACCTACAAAAAAGTCGTAAAACAATGGATTACTTCACTGCCGATTTCTCGTATTTTAATGACGATTTCGGCGTACTTCACTGCCGATTTCAAATAAAAGTATTTGACGTGAAATATTTGAAGTTTACGTCTTGTCAAGTTTGACTTTTATCAGAAACACCTGCAAGCAACCTAACAAAAACATATTATGGCTTGTTCTGTTGAGAAAAGATCGTGAAACACGAATTTTTTATTTAGTTGGTATATAATTTAAAGGATTATTTGAAATGTACGCCTTAAAAATGTCTGTTCCTGGTCTTCCTGTTATACCTTGCTCAACGCTATTATAAATTGCCTATTCATTCCTGGCGGAATGGTGACCGCTTGGTTAAGCTCTGTGGATTCGTTTATTGCAGTGAATCACTCTGCAGTTTCCTTGCATGTCCTCGTTATAGTTTGTCGCGTGTTTTTGCCTTCTCTGTTATTTTATACACTTCTTCCTATCTTTTATCTCTTCTCTCCAGTCTGTTATCTTTAGTTTTCTTGTATCTGCGTGCACTTGCTCTTTCCACCTTGTCTTGGATCTTCCTCTTGGTTTTTCTACGTCTGGTCTCCAACCTATTATTTTCCTTATTATTGCTCCCGGTTACCTTATGTGTATATGTCCATACCACTTTAGTCGCTGTACTTTTATATATTTCACTATATCTTCTTTCTTCGTCTTTTGGGTGATCTCATGGTTCATCAGCTTCGTTAAGTCTCCCTCCTCTGTTCTAACTGGTCCGAAAATATATATTCTAAGTTTGGTGTTTATACTCAGGTTCTTGTCTTTCAGAAGTTTGTGATATTTCCAGTATGCTCTGTTTCCTGCTTTAATTCTCTCTGGTGCTCGGTCTTTTTTACTTCCTTTTACAATAAGGGAAGTATTGGATTCACCCCAAAAATTCGAAATTGAGTTTTCAACAGATCTTCACGTTTTAGAGTCTCCTGAACCCAAAAAACATATTTTTTTTCCATTGGTCTGTCTGTCTGTCTGTCTGTGTGTGTGTCTGTCTGTGTGTGTGTCTGTGAACAGAGTATCTCAAAAACGAAACGAGGTATGGCGTTGAATCTTCATATATAGGTTTTGTAGATGAGACAGCAAGCTTTTGAAGAAAATCGCATAACCGGAAGTAGGTGTTTACTCTTGTGATTTTTCAGTTTTTTCGATTTTTCCAAAAACGGCTCTAACGATTTTTTTCAAACTTCATTTTTATTACATTTTTAATGTGTATTGATGTGAGATACGGGATTTTCCAGTTGAATACTTCTAAAATGGGGTTCTTTTGTTTTTTTTCTATTTTTTTATTAACTCTAATTTTAAATAGAACACCCGGTATATTATTACATTTTTGAATTCAGCTCAAAATTCTAGAGAAAATTTGTCTCTTCACCTAACGCTCTATTTTGCACCGTTTTTGTAGAATTTGTAATTTTTTAAATTTTCAACAAATGCTTAAAAATTTAAAATCAAATTTTTGGCCAAGTAAAAGATCACTGTAATAGTATATTACATACCGAGATGGGAAGTGTTTCATTACTGTCGAGAGATTAGGTAGTTTACTGAGACGCATATTGTCGAGGTTAACTTTATCTCGAGACAGGGATGAAACTTTCCACCGTGGTATGTATACTATTTTATTTGCAATCATCTAATTTTAAAATAACTACAATTGAATTCTGAATAATAGATATCTTGATGTAGCTAATATTTTTGTTACCATGAAAACAACCCACTCAATGTTTTGTTACCATGGAAACACCCCACTCTTCAGGTATGTATATTTTTCGGGGTATGTAATAATTTCCTGCTAGTTTCAAGTAATCATCTAGTTCCCAGCTGTTGTCATGTCATGAAATTGACACATTACAATGTGATTGCGAATAAAAGGAAGTTGTGTGCGTGTATCACACCAGACTTTTTTACTTTCCATCCATTTTATTTTCTTATCATTTCTTCTTGCAGCTCCTTTATATCCTTTTTGTTTTCGTCAAACCCATCCCGCATTTCTGGCCTCATTTTTGGATTTCCTCCAAGATTATTTTATCCATGCCTTCTTGGTTGTTTTCTTTTAATGACTCTTCGGTTTCTGTATTCTGGCTGTGCTGCCTTACTCAACGCTATTACTAGTTAGATATTTAAAGCTGTAAGGTGACGTTCAAACCCTTCCCTACTTAAAACTGTATTATGTAGAACACATACACATTTTATTATATTGTCGACAGTATCGACATTAGTTTCGATTGCTTTGGATATTATACCCCATTTAGCATATAATATTCCAAAATCACACTCGACAGTTTTTCTTGCCCTGGAGAACCTGTTATTAAAACGTTCGTATTCTATGGGTAAATTCCGTCCTCAATATGGCTTTAATAAAAAATTTAAAAGGGGGTAAGCTTCAACCCCCACGAGTACATACGGAGCTTTTACGTTTGTTCCTGGTAGGTACGTTGGTTCTGGAATTTCTATTTATTTTGTAATTAATGATTTGTAGAAATCTGAGGCTTTAAATGTGCCTCTATCACTTTGTTTTCCATAGCCACCAGCATCGATACATATAAACTCATTAATTTGTGTCAACTACAGTCTGCAGAACAACGGAAAAATATTGTTTGAATTTATAAAACATGGACCCCTTATTTTTTTGGCACAGAACGTGAACTTGCTTGCCATCGATAGCTCCAATAACATTTGGAAAGTTCCAAATTTTCTAATAGTCCCCTGCTATGGCTTTAAACTTGTCTTTAGGGTAGTGCCACAATACATCCTACGGTAGATGATCCAAGCCGAAAAGAAAATGCAAGAACTTTAAATGAAGATTTAGTTGCTAGATATATGAAATGAACAAATAGTTATTGATATATGCACATACTTTTAGTTAAAATATAACATAACGCTTTTAATGCTAATAACTATCAATTGTTACAGCAAACGTGTTAAGGAAAAAATGGAAGTATTTAAGGGACCAGTTTGCAGTTGAACTAGGAAAAAGACCAGTTTCTCGTACAGGAGATGAGGCAATGTCAGCTGATACTTCTCAATGGCCTTACTTTTATTTGCTGCTATTTCTTAAAGATACGGTCAAAGCGAGAACGTCCAGGGGAAATTGCTCACAAGTGTCCAAGGGCGTATCAACTAAAAGTGCTAACAGTAGTTCAGCAGAATCCCAGCTGAAGTGAAAGAAGATGAAGAAGAAGGAAGTGAAGATAAAGAAGTTAGAGAAGCTGGAGCTCATCAATCGAAGGCCAAAGTAAATTTGCTTAATAGGTACGTCAAAAGCGATAAAACGAAAACGTTCACAAACAGATATGTGGAATGCTGCTATGATTAACATCGAGAAACAAAAATTGGAATATCTGAAACAAGAGCGTGAAAACCAAAAAAAGAAGGATGATGAAGATCTCTTGTTTTTTTAAAGCTTGTTTCCACATATGCACAAAATAACACCAATGCGAAAATTAGCGTTCAGGGGGGCAGATACAGAATATTGTCGATGAGTTCGCCTACCGCGAAGTACCTGAATCTTCTCCAGAATCCGATATTCCTTCCTGTTCTTCTTCACTTACTCAAATTCCTCCCATCTGTTCTACACACTTTCCTTAGCTATTTTACAAATCTAGACTAAATTTATGTATTGTGTGCTCCTGATTTATATTGTTTAGATTTAAGTATTTTATGCAATACCTATGATTCCGTTGTTTATATTACTTGTAGTTAGTTAAAATTTTATGTTTTGTAATAGGTGTAAAATAAATACCTATAATCATATCACTTACCTTATTGTAATTACAAGTCTTTCTTCTGGTAATTGCGGCTGCTTATGCCAGTTGCACCAAGTTTTCGTTAACTTATGTTCCACTAATTGCAAAATATAGTTGAAGGTATCTAGACTCATCCGCATATATACGAAAAATCTGTGTTCGTGATGTTTCAGTTGCTTGAATAGCTGGTGATATTCACTGTATTTTGAACGGTCTCGATTTATCGGATGCATACTGCACTTTTTCCTTTTAATTTTTAAAGGATTGTCAACTAGTAGTGATGCAACAAAAAAAACCGTTCGTTTTTTTTAAAACCTGTTTTTTTTTGTCAAAAAACCAAGCGGTCTGGTTTTTTATTTAAATGCGTTTTTTTTCCAAAATTAAAGTGTGGTGAATAACAAGTAATTTGTTTGGAAAACAAAAAACAGATATTTTTAAATAAAAATAATACATTTCGTAGGTAAAGTGAACTATAGAATTTATAATAACAAAAAAAGGAAATATTTCTAAAGAAAAATAGCCAAAGTGGATATACAGGGTGTTAGGAAAGTCGACGAAAAAATTTGTAGGGGTGAATCCTTGGCCCAAAATTGCTTAGTTTAGCCGCTAGAGGGCTTTAAAGATGATTAGCTTTTTTAAATTTTTTCAAATAAGTCGAAAAATCTTTGATGGATTTTATTCATTTTTTGGCCATGCGTTTTTACCAGTAAACTTAAGCTTTTTGTGGAATACACGCTAATTTCGAAAATTACAGGGTGTTTAAAAACTTTGTCACAATTAATTATCCATCCATATTTTTTAACCCCCTGTATAATCACTACCAATGTGGATAGCTACTTTGATTTATAAGCTATTTCCTCTCTTAAAAAAATTTAGTTGGGTAAACGGTTTAGCCACAAAAATATTTTCTAAATCCCTCTAAGCCTGAATCAGTAATTTTAACTTTACACTAGGCCTGTAGGGATTTAGAAAATATTTTTTTGTGGCTAAACCTTTTACCCAACTAAAATTTTTTAAGAGCGTGAATAGCTTCTAAATTAAAGTAACTGTCCAGAAAAAAAATGGTAGTGATTATACAAGGGGCTAAAACATTTAAAAAAGCTAGTCGCTTTATATAATTGGGGACCTGCGTTGGAAGGAATAATGGGTAGAGTGCTTGCCATATCTCAGCGACCCTGTGCAGTGATTGAAATTCTGTAAATACGTCGTAAGCAAGGCTACAGACCAACCTGAAAATATCATTGCGATTTTGCTGCGTTTGCTATTTTCGTACTTATAAGTTAGTTTTAGCGTTCTTTATCTACTTATATTTCCGTTTATTATAAAAAACAGTTTTATCAAAGAAACACGAAATATTGACACTATCTATTTTACATTTCGCGCCTGCAAGCTAGCCTGATGTTTTTAGGTTGTACTGAAAACACCATTTGTGCGTCTCACTCTACAGTCTTCTCCTTTGCTCCACTGCGCATTTGTGGTCGCTGAGATATGGCAAGACCTCTAATAATGCGGCTGTCTAATGCGTGATGCTCAACACATCACCACATGTCATGAATTTGACACGCGACAGCCGGGTGTGAGAGTGAGGATACGGAAGCTCTGACCTTCCGCCTTGCAGGCCAAGCTCCTTCATGGGGTGTTAGTGCCTCACCATTATTATTATTAATTTTTAAAGCCCTCTAGCGGCTAAACTAAGCAACTTTGTATATAGGTAAGTTGAGTTAAATCATAATATTTTGGGCCAAGGATTCACCCCTAGAAATTTTTCCGTCGACTTCCGTAACATCGTGTAGAAATTATAATAATGCAGAAATTACTCGCTAACAGACATGGCTGACTCCTCAACTGACTCGGAGTCAGTATCCATGCAGTTTACGTCGCCCATGTCACTGTCTGATGACTCTGATGAATCGCTAACGTAACTTGATTCGTCGATCAGGTCGATAGTTTCCGAGCTGGGTCCAGCTTAAAGCAACTTCCAATAGGGGTGGGTACCTACCAAAACGTGCCGCCAATTACAAAAATGAATAAAAAACAAAAAAAACAAAAAAACCGTTTTTTCTGTTTTTTTTCTAGGTTTTTTATTCGATTTAAAAAAACGCGTTTTTTACATCACTATCAACTAGTAATTGCTCATCTGAGGAAGAAGATGACATCTTCAGTGGATGGTAGGTGGGTCTGTGCTGACCCGCTGCGAAATAGGCACCGGTTATCGGCGCCGATAAACAGTAAGCAGGTAACCTGCTTTCTTTCTGAACGTACCTACCTTTTACGCATATAGTCTAGTCAAGTTCTCAGAAAATGGAAATTTTAGAAGCATTTTATATTACTTTTGGGCAAAAGGTTTTTTTCCCTTATTTCGACCCTGCTGAATCCGAAAATGCTGGTTGCCCACGAGAAATTCTGACCGGAAGTGAGATATCCAAGATGGCGGGCAATATAGCGCCGAAACCCGAAATCGGCGCTGTAAAGCCCCCCCCCCCCCCACCCCCATAGGAACGCGTCCAAAATGTTTAGTTGTATGTTTTGAGCGTGAAGAATTCAAAATACACTGTAAAAAAACGTTGGTTAAGTTTTTCAAGATGGCATCATCACTCTTATACTCCTTTTTGACGTAAAAACGAATGTGACGTGTCTCGATATGTTTTCAAACATTGGGATTTCAAAAATTAACTCCAAAACAACGTTTGAACTAAACTTTAGAATTCAAATATTTTCGAAAATGAAACTTCTTTTTAGTCCTTAGCACAGCGAAGTCACCAGACTGAAACCCAGCCTCGACTTCGAGTGGAAACTGATTCATGTCTGCAATGTAGACGGAGAGGAACTTCCAGTAGTTTACATGATCATACAAAGTAGGCTTTTCTATCGAGGACTTTAGTCACTGAGCCTTCCGCCATCGAACCACTCTCCACACACAATCCTCCAAGGCCACTGCCTGACATATGCTTCTCTATCACCAGCATAAAATTGAGAGCGATGTGAAGCCCACCCATTCGGAGGACTATACGATTTTGGAAGAGCTATGATCCCTAACGGAGTTCAACGAGTTTGCAATACACTGCTTGATCAGCTCTAAGAACGACATGTTTCTTGCCAAGTCTGTCTGCTAATGAGATACATCTTAAAAGAACACTGTGCAAGGTTGAGAACTCGTGCTCATGGTTGAAAATTAACGGTAGGAAGCCCATGGCAGAAACATCATGATTGGATTTAGTATCTTTCCTGTCCATCCATTTTTTTCTCACTCTCACATCTGGCAATAACAATTGTTAAGTCTTCTACCCTAGAATCTAGCACTGCTTTCGGCATTGCCTTAAAGTTTGAAGGATTAGAAGCAGTATACCAAAATTCATCTACTGGCTCATCAAAGTGCGGCTCCTGCATGTCAAAAAATTGAACAACTGGCAGTTTATTTAATTCTTTGGGAATTTGAAGAGCGGTTTGCTTTGCAAGACTGACTTCGGTGAGAAACTGTGAAAAGCAGCAACTTTTCTCTGAAATTCAACCATTTGTGTCGCATGAAAGGTTTTTTTCTTATCAAGAGTGTCAGTTAAAATATCAATGTTGTCAGCAGTGACGTGATGAATAGGATTAGCATCGTCTAAATCGGAAAAAATGTTTGAAGTTCAGAGAAATAATCGCACCAGTTTCTTTATCAAAACTTTTCAAGGACAGAGCAGCCAAGCTGCAATCGGCCTGCAAAACATTGGTGTTAGTGGAGTACTTGAAATCTGAGAATGGCTTGGTAACGATTCTGGCCATTATTTCTTTTTAATTTTTTTTATATATACTTCGGGTCTGTATGTATGTCTGGAGGTGAATGTGACCGCACTATTCAATAGAGGAGGGGATAAATTGGCCCGAAAAATGTGCAAAAATGGGTTTTTCACGGATGCCTTCGGCAATTCAATTCGAAATAAAAAACGTTCGAATAAAAAATGGATCTATTCTGAATACAAACAATTTGAGCTTGGATTTACGAAAATCGGTTAACGGTGCGAAAGTTACAGCTCTTTGACCGACCTCGCCCGTTGGAATTGTTTCTCAGGGATTTCCTACTCAGGGCGGTCGGTCGGATCCTGTTTTTGGGGGGATGGCATGCAATTAAAGCGTCCGTTTTTTTTACTTCCTTTTACTACTATAAAGGAAGTATTGGATTCACCCCAAAAATTCGAAATTGAGTTTTCAACAGATCTTCACGTTTTCGAGTCCCCTGATCCCAAAAAACATATTTTTTTTCATTGGTCTGTCTGTCTGTCTGTGTGTCTGTCTGTGTGTCTGTGAACAGAATATCTCAAAAACGAAAAGAGGTATGGCATTGAAACTTCATATATAAGTTTTGTGTACTATGTAGATGAGACAGCAAGCTTTTGAAGAAAATCGCATAACCGGAAGTAGGTGTTTACTCTTGTGATTTTTCAGTTTTTTTCGATTTTTTCAAAAACGGCTCTAACGATTTTTTTTAAACTTCACATTTTTCTTACATTTTTAATGTGTATTGATGTGAGATAGGTGATTTTCCAGTTGAATACTTCTAAAGTGGGTTTCTTTTGTTTTTTTTTCTATTTTTTTTATTAACTCCTATTTTAAATAAAACACCCGGTATATTATTACATTTTTGAATTCACCTTAAAATTCTAGAGAAAATTTGTCTCTTCAACTAACACTCGATTTTGTACCGTTTTTGTAGAATTTGTAATTTTTTAAAATTTTTAACAAATGGTTAAAAATTAAAAATGAAATTTTTGACTAATTATAAGATCACTGTAAAAGGAAGTTGTGTGAGTGTATCACACCAGATTTTTATTTATAGATTCACGGGCATACGAGAAGATGTGCCACGGGTAAGGTGTTTGGTCTAAAGGGGGCAGAGGGGGAGGGGCGGCCGCGAAAACCCATTCAAACCCGCCTTATTGCCTCTGTAATTGGCCTATTTCAAAAATCTTAACGCCAAAAAATCCCGCGCTGTGCCTTCTTTACCCAACACAAAGGATTTTAAAAACGCGCGGTAAATAAAAAAATTATAGCAAAAATGCCTTTTTTATTAATTTTTTTTATTAAAATTGACTTTTTGGGGGTAAGAAAAAGCGAAGGGTGTAAAATACTACATGGTGGGACGCGGTTTTTTTTCCACAATCTGGACTCGGGCACATTTTTGTCCGGTGGTTAGGAGGCGAGGGGCGGGGGGTCAAATTTTCCGGCCCCTAGCAGAGAGACGGAAAGGATTACAGTGTTTACACTTGGTTCATAATGAAGATCTATCGTTCCTCTTCATAATATATTTGTCTCAATTTCCTACGTTAATTAGGGCCTGCAGGAGCCCGAGATACAAATTAGAATCTGCAATGCATTTTATGCCGCGTAGCAGCGGGATGCCGGGGGCGTGGCTTACGCTCCCACTCCCGACTTTTGTACACTGCTCTACCTCACTAACGCATTGAAATACTTTTAGTGTCTGTGTGTGTAGGAGCGCGGTAAATTACGATTCAAATTTTTCAACCTTATTTTGGCCACATCTTCCTCAATTTTTGTCGGAATCGCTTACTTTTTTTTTGTTATTATTCGCGTATTTCCCGAGTATGCTCTTGCCACACACAGCGGAAAATAAAAAACGGGGGCGACTGTAATAGCTTTGTTTTGTTATTGTTATACTGACAAGTACTGGGTTTTCTAATGCCAGGGTCAATCTTGAAGCAAATGTGTCTGTCGATTACCTATCAAATCAACGCTACAATATATTATATGGATGAAGCATATAGTATAGTATAATAGTCTCGCGTATCGAGAACATTCAGAAATCCCGTGGAAAATTGTAGATACACTTACCGCTGCTTGTAGCGTAATGAATCTCGGAATCAACAAAACTTCAACAATATTTATTCTCACTGTACACAGAATAAAATGTCGCGAGAACCACGTGCAACCAATAAGACAGTAGAACAATGAGCGTAAACCACCCCCCGGCATCCCGCTGCTACTCGGCATAAAATGCATTGCAGATTCTAATCTGTATCTCGGGCTCCTGCAGGCCCTAATTAACTTAGGAAATTGAGACAAATATATTATGAAGACGAACGATAGATCTTCATTATGAACCAAGTGTAAACACTGTAGCCCTTTCCGTCTCCCTGCTAGGGGCCGGGAACTTTGACCCCCCGCCCCTCCCCTCCTAACCACCGGACAAAAATGTGCCCGAGTCCAGATTGTGGGGAAGAGAATCTTCGTCCCATCGTGTAGTTTTTTTACACCCTTCGCTTTTTCTTAACCCCAAAAAATCTATTTCAATTTAAAAAAAAATTAATAAAAAAAGCTTTTTTGCTATAATTTTTTTATTTACCGCGCATTTTTAAAATCCTTTGTGTTGGTTAAAGGAAGCACAGCGCGGGATTTTTTGGCGTTAAGATTTTTGAAATACACCAATTACAGAGGCAATTAGGCGGGTTTGAATGGGTTTTCGCGGCCCCCCCTCCCCCTCTGCCCCCTTTAGACCAAACACCTTACCCGTGGCACATCTTCTCGTATGCCCGTGAATCTATAAATTACAAAAAAACGGACGCTCTAATTGCATGCCATTCCCCCAAAAACAGGATCCGACCGACCGCCCTGAGTAGGAAATCCCTGAGAAACAATACCAACGGGCGAGGTCGGTCAAAGGGCTGTAACTTTCGCACCGGTTAACAGATTTTCGTAAATCCAAGCTGAAATTGTTTGTATTCAGAATATCTCTATTTTTTATTCGAACGTTTTTTTATTTTGAATTGAATTGTCGAAGGCATCCGTGAAAAACCCATTTTAGCACATTTTTCGGGCCAATTTATCCCCCCGTCCATTAAATAGTGCGGTCACATTCACCTCCAGACATAAATATAGACCCGAAGTATATATAAAAAAATTTAAAAAAAATCATGGACGGAATCGTGGGCCTTTTTTCTAGTACTCCACTATGTAGGTTATACAATGACCTGCTGCATGAAATAAATTGACCATTTTCTTGCTTCTTGTGCCCTGATGAACTGTCAGAGCAAGACCAATATGTTTTGGAGTTAACTTATTACCCTTGCTGACAGCATATACCGACTGACGCAAAACCTAACCTGCTAACCTCAAATTTGACATAGACTTACAGTGCCACCAACATAAACAGTGCCAACCTAAGAAAAAAATCACAACCATTTATGGTCACCCGGTACTATAGTGCGTCTAGAAAGTAACCGGAATTTTATAATTTTAAGAAATGTCATGAAACTTCCTTTTAGAAAGTCCAGGGCCTCTAATATTTTGTGTGCATGTGGTCAGGGTAGTAGGTCATGTATAAAACAAAAGACAATCCTATATGTTAAATATGTTTATTTCTGATATGCTTAAAAGAAATTACTTTTTCCGGATACTTTCTAGACGTACTATATATCCTGTGCTATAGATATTCCGACATCAGTAGTTAAAGTTGGAATTTTCTTCCGACATTCTTCGTCATCACTGTCACCATCGCTCTTAAGTGCATCATCTAGGTCACTACACAAGGTGTCTGCCCCCTGCAACAGCACATTCATGAAAAGATGCACGGAATCTGGAACTATTTTTGTGCATGCTTCCTTTGAAATTTCACACTCCGATTGACCAGGCCACATAATTTTCAATGCAGCATGCACTATAGTTTGAAATTCACTGTCCTGGGCTGGTTTGAAACTACATATCTGCTGACGTCATCATCATAGAAGTCATCAGCAGCTAGCATCTTACCCCTGCCTATTGGAATCAGCAGCATCTGGCGTTCACTCACTCCACAGTTAAGAGGCTGGAAAAACTGGAACATATGTCCGACCCTTTCTTTCAGCTTACTTTTGATTGTTGAACGTCTTGACTGAAATGACAGCGGAACGACTGTATGTGCATTTTAAAATTCGGCGAAGGTGCTTGAAGTAGTGGAGCCTGTCTAAGCTAGGACACTACCCCCGCTCTCCAAATGTGCATCCATCGAAGTAGGTACTAACCAAGCAGACTGGAGCTTAACTTTTACAAGTGCCGTGAGATATGCAACACCACTCAGCCGTACTGCCGGTCGGCATACATATATAATAATCTACGCCGTCAATAAAAAAGTAAAGTTTAGTTGAATAGCTACGGGCTAAAGCCTAAGTTCTACACGCATTTATAGCTTGTGCAAAATATAAATAATAAAATGTCAAGCATTAAAGCTAACACGAAATATAGTACAAGAGCCAGCAACGGGTTTGCTTACAGTATTTTTAGCAAATGTGTAACTGTTATGGAAGGTTCCTTTGAATATACTGAGTAGGAAACCGAGTTTGCGGTGGTGGTTTTAGCTTTTTTGCGTCTTTGAAGGATGGAAAAAAGTAATAAGAAAAAAGTATAATAACAAGTCTGGCGCTTTGCTATGTTGAAAGTAATTATATCTTATGTAAGTAAAAAATTGACAGACGCTTTCGCGGATGGTAAGTTTACCCCAGATTCGCATAAAGTTGCATAATAAACAACCATTTACAGTAAAATATCGAGAGATCCAAAAAACTTGTCCTCAGCGGACTGTGAAAATTCAAAAGTATGAATAATATGTTGTTGGCACTGTAAGTCTATGTCAAATTCCGGGTTATCAGGTTAAGTTTTCCGTCAGTTTTAACACAGACTGACGCAAAACTTAACCTGCTTACATCGAATTTGAAATAGACTTAACAGTGTTACCAACATATTTATAGGTTTTGTGTCAGTTTTGACAAATTATTTTTTTCATTTTTCACGGACGCAAGGGGGCTAAAACCATCACCGTAGGCTTTCCAGACTCTCCCACTAACTTGTCTAATGTAACCTTCAGCTTAGAATAGTAGGACCAGAAAGTGGAAGCTTCGCTGTGTTTGTACCTCTTCGGTAACGCCGTTTACATTTTTCAGAGTTCTCCATTTGTAAGGACAATTTTCGCATTTAACACTTTTCCGCCTTTTCTCTCATTTTTAGTTCTTTTCCCGGTTCATTTGCAACCAAATTAAAAGTTCGGTAAGGTTTCAAAACGTAATTCCGTTCGTTTCGAATATTAGCGTCTATTAGCTTATTTACGTTCCTCGATATTTAAATCTAAATTTAGCTTTGTACCCCCACATGCTATGACGCAATGTGCCTTAACGCATTCTGGAATGTCGCCGTTGCCTGCCGGCCATTGCTTATAATTTTATTGTTCATACAGGCCAGGACTTCCCCCAAGGTTCCAGGCAAACTGCTGATTTAGGATTACACCATAATGGGACTTTCCGTGCAGTTCACATGAGTTGAAAAGAGTACGGGAAAAGTAACGCCTGCGCGTAGTCATTTGGATTTAGGATTTTAGCCCCGAGCAAGGATTCAGGCGCCGGCACTCGGACTTTCCAGAGGTGTTGGTTGTTGTTTCCCGGCGGAGCATTTGCGTCGCCGCATAGTCGAAATTGTGGAAAGTGTTGAAACCAGATAGGTGTCGTTGGTCAGGCCCTGTGTTAAGTGACGTGTTGATATATGTTTAGCCGAGGGATCTGTATCGTGGAGTAGACACCTTCGCTTGAAGCGGATTTTAAATAGAAATCTCGTCTGTGAGCTAAACTGACGTTCATGGAAGTGAAGTGCATTGTATCGTAATCCTGCCTTTTGCACGTGCTTTATTTTTACCTTTCCTGGGGATTATAACGCCGTTCAGACCTGCTTGAATATCGTCCCTATGCAGTTTCTTGTCGTTTTTTTTTGGAGGCAATAGCTTAGAGGCGACCCGCAGTTGGTTGGATTACGTTACCAGAGCAGCTGAATTCCTTTACAGGTAATGTGCCAGTTTATAAGAATTGTAACGCGCGTAAATATACCGCTAAGTGATGTCCGAAGTGTCGTATCGTTGTCGTTCATTTAAATATTAAGATGTCGGACAGAAATTACCGCCTTGAAGTTAATTTTGAGTATTTGTTGTCAATTTTGATTGTTGTAAAGTAGCTTTTTTGTGTAAATTTAAAGTTGTCACCGTTTTTGAAGTAGTTATATCGTTTGTCGCCTATTTTACTGCCTGTACTTAGTTTAAACGTTGCGCAATTAACCTCACTAACCCTTATCGAGTATTGTTAACTGTAATGAGTAATTCTTTTAATGTTTATTGTCATCTACATATTTTGCTACATTAATATAGTTTATTTTTAATTATTTGTGTTTTTCATTAAGAGATTGATATGTTTGCATGTGTATTTTGTGAATTTTTTCGATGTACAGGGATTCAGACAGCTGTAAGCGAATGTAAGTTCGACTCAACTGTTGGTGCTCGTCGCTCAAGCATTACCAAGGTAGAAGTAGAAAGGTGGGCCATTTCTTCCACTTTCGGAGTGAGATCATCTAGGTTGTTTTCCCGATTTAGTAAGTAAATTAACAATTAGCAATTAACATCTGTATTTCGTTTACCGGATTGTAGCCCTAATTTAAGGTCGTAAAGAATCCCCCTTCTCCACTGAGTGACCCGGCAATATTTGTTACAGCCCATCGTAACGGAATTTGTGTTGTAACAATTTGACACCTTTGCCGTATAGCAGTTTTTATGCTGTAATACATTCACAAAAGTTAGTATACTCCTTTTCATATGCAGATTTGAATTTTTCAGGTAGTAAATTAGATACTACCATCGCAGCTTCATCTAAAATACTTTGCGGTACCCAAATATCCTCATCAATAGCAGTTAATTGCGACATTTTCAATAAAATTGTACAACAGTTTACATTGATCGACTTGTAGTGCTGTTTATTTTTATTTACAACCAATCTACAGCAACTCACAAAATACATTATGTATCCTTGGTAACTAGCACACAACTAGAAAACATGAGTACACATTTAAAAGTATTTATTCAATTTTAAAACTTATTTATATAATAAATTGTAGTTATTGGAGACAATTCTATATGCCACGCGTGAATAGAGAGATAGTATCCATTCGGGGAAGTTATCTCAACTCGGCTTTGCTTCGATATGCTGGGAGGAACAAGACCTTAAACGGGAAATTGAGATAATTACAGAAATGCTGCAAGCTAATGGCTACCCAAAAAGAATTCTAAACCAAACGCTAAAGGAAATGGGCAGAAATACAACCCCGGCAGGGGATGAGAAAACGGAGCCAACAATTAAGACCGTAATACCATACATCCGAGGAGTTTCCGACAAACTGAGAAGAATTGGTAACAGATTCAACATGAGAACTACCTTCACGTCCACAACAACTCTGAGAAGCATTTTTATCATAAATAAGTTCACCGTTGGGTAATCTCTCAAAATCAAAACCTAACGTAGCTACTTTGATACAGTTGCCGGTCGACCAGCTAACAGTTACGCAGACGGCGTATACAGCTTTTTAAAATACTCAAAATGGGCGTCAACGGTATTTTTAACAAATAACAGGAAGTGTATCCAGGCATTAGAACGAGAATACGTAAACTCAAGTAGCATAATAACTCTGAAAGAGAAGCTCAACTCAAGTACAGGTCGCAGTAACAAATAAGGTCATAGGGCAAATATCACAGTATAATGTCAGCATAAATTCATACTACATAAATATACATGCATCACAATAGTTCAAAAAATCAGAAGCATAAGTTATTACAAAAGCAAATTACACAAACTCAATACTCACAGTTCCGCATACAATTCCGCAATAATAAATTTGCACACATCAAAACTGGTTGAATGAGCAGGCGGCTCTAACAGCAGATGTTTCATGCTTGATTTGGGAGGAAACACAAAGTGCGATTCCAGTGCTTTTATTCTTAAATTCGTACGGCCGGAAGCTGGTGGCTCAATGCGATTCGCACCACGACGGTAAGGGCAGAAGTTAAATCAGGAGAATAGCCCCAGTAGAAGCGATAAAAGAAATGCTGCAGCAGTGCTTCAGATCGGCTTTTTAGCCCAAAATGCTTGGCTCTCTAGCAGTAGTTAGCTGGTACTAGTTGCTGGGAAGGGGAAAACAAAAGTCCAACGATAACATATTAGAAGTAAAAGGAATCTAGGGCGCTTACAATGCTCACCCTGGAAAATCTCCAGACCATGTGTGACGCCACGTTGTCGCATACAAAATCCGCAGAATGCGTAGAAAATAATCTTCTTCAACGTGAGTTCGGGGACATCGAAACCACTCAACAGTGTAGGCTTACATTTCACAATCAAACGAAACCAACAGCAGCCTCAATAAGATCCCACCGAAACTCTTCAAAATGCTAAACCACCATATCGATTTGACGGACGAGAGCGGAAAGAACGCTTGAAGATAAAAGTGTTCGTCTAGAAATATTTTCCTTACAAGGTCGTCGCAGTAGGCGCGACTACAAATCCCACGAACGGACGCGCCACAGCGCTAACTAAATACCATCGAATACTAAATTGAAAGGCGGCGCAGTTGAAACGTAACAGCATGATGATACCAAGCCTCAGAACGAAGATCAGAGTTCAAAGAACTGTATTTACAGCTTACCGTGCGAATGTTGAAGACAATACACAAGGGAAACAAAACCACCTCCACGAGGAAGATTATCGGTACACCGCAAAAATATTAGAAAGGGAAAAACCATCACATCCAAGATCGCAGAACACGTCTGGAATGATGACCACCACATAAAATGTGATAACGCATCAATTGTAGTTAAAGAGGAAAACAGGTTCTGTAGGAAGCGGAAAGAAGGTACAGTTGCGGCCCCTACAAACTCAGACACCGACTTTTGACACATTCTGTGATGGACAAGAAATTTAGGCCGGCCTGTCATTCGCTTGGCACTGTTTATTTTGGATTCACTGTTAGTTTATGTCAAATTCGAGGTTAGTAGGTTAGGTTATTTAAATTATTTAAATGACTATGGGTATTAATGCTATATACAGGATGCTCAACATTTGCAAATGTAATTATTTCCATTTTTTAAATGGAACGTTCTGTATATCGGAAGAAATCAGCCGAAAATAAACAATATTCTTAAATAATGTAAAAATAATAATGTATTATATGTACAATCAGTGATTTATAATGTAACGGGGGGGGGGGGGGGGGTGAGGTTTACGCCTGGTGCCTGCTGCAACCTACACAGCACTGATACTCCAGGGGCCCGCTAAGATGGCTGATGTTTACTTCTGTGAACAAACAAGAATTTACTGGTGTCGAGAACCGTACTTTATTGGCTGACAGGGGTATTCCAGGGCTAATGAGTTCAAAAAGGTAAGTCCGCCTCTGTGCAGTTTCTGCGGCTAATGATTTAGGTCGGGCAATTCTTATTAGCACGGGGGTCTACTTAATTTGGTGTACAGGGGATCGCCAGGAAGTATAATATCTCATGGGATGAGTTGGGAGTAACCTTCGACGCCACAGACTTGCAAGTTGCCTTGGGATTTTTGAGTTATATACTGGGTGATCGGGAGAAGCTACGAGCGGAGGTTAGACATGTCACCTGAACCAGCGCCGATGTCTAATCGGATTGATGAATACGCTTGTTACTTGAACCGACGCCAAAGCGTTCACCAGGTATGGGCGTTTTTCGGGCGGCGATTGAACTTTCGTAGACCAGCGCCGAAGTTCAATCGGGATTTTAGTTACTGGTGATTATACACGTCGCGTCGGTTGAACTGGCGCCTTGGACATAATCCTGGGTAGGTTTTGTAGGGCTTAGGAGAGGTTTTTGCTCAGGTGAGGCAGACTTGAAGGTTTCCCGTTTCTGACCGATTCGCTTGCGCTTATATGCTTTTGGGGCTCTCGTTATCGTGTATCTAGGTTGAGAGGTTTGAGCAGTGAGGAAATGACTGCGTTAAAGATGCGCGCTGCATCCGAATCGTGCAACAAAATATCGGATTAAAAGGTACCAAGATGGCGACATGCAAATTTGAAATAATTGAAATTTATATGCAGCTATCGCTACAACTTGATACCCTTAAATTCAACTGATTTGCAGGTATGCGAGTTTGAATATAATAGCTATTTAAGTAACAAGGAATGTAAGGACCTATTAACATTTGAGGAATGCAAGTACAAGCCAAGGCAAAGCTGCGGCTTGTTGCCTGCCGAAAATGTTGTTGTGTTACCTGTGAGTGTCAAATGTCACATAAACCTTTGCAATTATAAACAAAACGTCGAAGTCTGCATCTTGCGTTGTTAGTTTTATTATCCTAGGAACTTAATAATAATAATAATATTAAGTTCCGTTGTCAAGGAAAAGCAGCAAACAAATATAATCACCGACTTACACGTTTTGTTACTAAGGCTGTATCACTGACTTACACCATCAGCAGCGGGAAAAAACATTTAAGTTCCTGTACGATGTTTAACGCCGTTAAAATTCGAAATTAAATGCTTGCAACTCTCCGATCACAAAAAACCAGGTTTTGAAAATAAAAAATCTGGTGTGATACACTCACACAATTTCCTTTTACAGTGTTCTTATAATTAGTCAAAAATTTCATTTTTAATTTTTAACCATTGTTCAAAAATTTTCAAAAATTACAAATTCTACAAAATCGGTACAAAATAGAGCGTTAGTTGAAGAGACAAATTTTCTCTAGAATTTTAAGGTGAATTCAAAAATGTAATAATATACCGGGTGTAATAGGAGGTAATAAAAAAATAGAAAAAAAAAACAAAAGAAACCCACTTTAGAAGTATTCAACTGGAAAATCACCTACTCACATCAATACACATTAAAAATGTAAAGTTAAAAAAAATCGTTAGAGCCGTTTTTGAAAAATCTGGTGTGATACACGCACACAACTTCCTTTTACAGTGATCCTATAATTTGCCAAAAATTTTATTTTTAATTTTGAAGCATTTGTCAAAAATTTTCAAAAATTAGAAATTTTACAAAAACGGTACAAAATAGAGTGTTAGTTCAAGAGACAAATTTTCTCTAGAATTTTAAGCTGAATTCAAAAATGTAATAATATACCGGGTGTTCTATTTAAAATAGGAGTTAATAAAAAAATAGAAAAAAAAACAAACGAAACCCATTTTAGAAGTATTCCACTGGAAAATCACCTATCTCGACATCAATACACATTAAAAATGTAATAAAAAAGTAAAGTTTAAAAAAATCGTTAGAGCCGTTTTGAAAAAATTGAAAAAAAAAACTGAAAAATCACAAGAGTAAACACCTACTTCCGGGTATGCGATTTTCTTCAAAAGCTTTCTGTCGCATCTACGTAGTACACAAAACTTATATATGAAGTTTTAACGCCATACCTCTTTCCGTTTTTGAGATATTCTGTTCACAGACAGACACACAGACAGACAGACAGACCAATGAAAAAAATATGTTTTTTGGGATCAGGGGACTCGAAAACGTGAAGATCTCAATTTCGAATTTTTGGGGTGAATCCAATACTTCCTTTATTGTAAAAGGAAGTAAAAACCTGCCTCTGCTAAAACTAGAAATATCAAACATAAAAAGCGAAACAACTAGTAAAACGTTAAATTTTAAAAACGTTTTAATTTACGGGTAGGAAGTAAGATATCGAATGAAAGCTCATTAACAAAACTTTTCAGTACTATAAAAATAGTCACGTTTAAAACAATCGAAATTATTAAGTTTGCAAACATTGAGCATTAATACGCAGATATAACAATTTACACTTGATGGGCAATCCTCAAAACAATTTTTTGGTAACGTTTGTCTTTTATCAGTTGTGTTCTGTTACTTACAGCAGTGCAGTCGTCTGAAGTTCAGCGTTTTTTGGCAGAGAATCGTTAATATTTCAATTGACGTTAGACATATACAACTTTATATTAAAACTAGCTCTTAATTGCGACTTTGTACTCGCGAGGTTTGTTATTTGTGTATTAAATAATGACTAATTATTTCCTGTCATCCTATCCCATCTCATTCCCGTCCCTTTCCCCGTCCCCGTTCTTTTTCCCGTCTCCGTCCCGTCCCGCCCCGTTCTCTCTCCTACCCTCCGATCCTATCCCTTCCCGTCCTGTCCAGTCCCGTCCCGTCCCCCCCTTTCCGTCCCGTCCCGTCCAATCCCGTACCGTCCCCCCCCCCTCCTATCTCATTCCATCCCATACCTTCCTTTCCCTTCCCATTCTGTCCGTGAAAGAGTATTCCATGGTATTCCAAAATGGGAAAGAAGTTTTCCAATCAGAAATAGATAAAGATTTATCAAAATTCCTGAACAGCATGCGATAACTAGATATAGAACAATGCAAGACATTGAAAGAAACACCAATAGATAAAGCTAAGTTGGCATTGGGCACTATGAAAACAAGAACAAACTAATTCAAAACAAGATGGTGAATAGAAAAAGTCAACGACGTAATTAGAAAAAAAAATCAGCACGGAAAGAATGCAGGAAAACAGGATGCGAATAAAAGCGAAATAAATACATAGAAGCTAGAAATAAAGCAAAGGCTGGAATAAAAGAAGCTATGAAGAAAAGTTCGATATAGGCAATATTTAACGGTAATATAGGAAATGCTGGGGCCCTCTAAAACATTTAAAGAGAAATAAATGTACGAAAATGCCAAGTATAATAGATGGAAGGGGTATATTAATATCATATTTGCATGGTATCATACTTATATAATAATGCAGAACACTACATGCCGTGTTAAACGAGCAAAAGTACCATGGTTGCATTCGACCGTTACTATTTTCGGGTTTTTTGTAAACAAACTTCCCATTACTTTTAATAACGATATTATCACAGAAAACAATTACTTATTATGCATATTGGTTGTGTTCTTAAAACTACGAACACAAGTACATTTTATTTAATAATAAGGAGGATTTAATATTGCCTGAATGAGCCCAAACGCAGCGTTTAACGCACCCTTAGAAATTGACGTCACCGCCTGAAGCAATTTCGGGAGGCATTCGTACCAGGAAGATCTGCACGCATCTCACACTAACGCGTGAAGATTTAAATGCGGCTTGCGCCGCGGGCTATAGCTAGTATTAAATTAATGGAAAACCTTTTACGAAAGGAAGTTTTTAGGATCAGAGAGAGAAAAGTTAAGGTGGCGATTTAGTTGGGAAAATCCGACAATCTTAAAATTTACTTAGTAAGTCGTCTTAAAAAGCATGCACCTCAACTCTAGCGTATTAGGTTTGCAACCAGTCTAAATGAATGGGTCAGTGGCATAATTTTAAACATTTCGGATGGTCAGGTGGCCGTGGAGAGGGTGGAGAGCGGGACGTTAAAGGCTAATCGCACATGTCATTGTTATGTCTAGATTCTTATCGATTGATAAACATATTAGCGACCACACGCCCGATGGCCCCATGTCAATCGTCGCAGTCCGGTGAACTTGTGGTTAGAGTTTATAATTAGCAAGGATTATAAAACAGTTTTTTCCAAACTAATTTGTTTTACAAAATATTTTATTAGGGTAGTTGTTATAACATACATATTATTTTGTACCTATTATAACTTTTGGAATAGCTGTGTTCGTTTTACATTTGGCAGATCAGCACAATTTGACATTAGTTTTGTCGAGTTATTTTAGTTGTGTCTAAAACAGTTGTAATAAAATGGCTATACAACAAAATATGAAATTCATTTTGCATATTTTTACACCGATTCCTAAAATACTTCATGAACAGTACAACATTTCGTACATTTTCGTATTTCTATATTTTCTGAACTAAATAATAGCAATTAGAACTACAGTTTTACAATAAATTTATTTTTAATTAAATATAGGCTTGTTTCACTTTTACCCTAACCGTTACATGTTTGCACATTTACCCCACTTGACTCTAATAAATTATTATAACACTAACACACTTAATTATCTCTGGTTTTCAATTATGGGCAAAGCAAAACCATGCTATAGAAAACGCAAAAAAACAAAAAGAGCACAATCTATGGTTAGAGTAAATAAAGTAAGACGAATGTTAGCTGAAAATAGTGCACAGGTAATAAGACCCTTATAAATAAAGAAAACAGTGTTGGCTTTCGTAACCCATTTTTTTATTTAAAAAAATCCATAGTTAATATTTAGAAACACGATAAGAAAACTTAATTAATTGATCATTTTCATAAGAAGAAAAAACATCTTTAGTTTTTTTTTTCATAAAAACATGTTGTTTTTATTAAAATGAACTGGCTCGGGAAAAACTTTTTTTACCACTCTAGATCATCAATGATTGTGAAGACATTCTTCAGAAAATATTGGATTCTGTTTATAAATCGAGCCATAGTACAGAAGATAGTGCACAATTTGTCGATGTCGAAGCTGAAACCCCAGAAACAATCGACAAAGATGATGAGTATAATTTTACCTGGGGATCTGTGGACAAATATAATAGGTAATATAATTGTTTTGCATCTTATTAACAAAGTGAAAAGTAACATTATAAAAATCTAATTTTCATTATACTTCTATGGAAACACCTTGTTTTCAATTGTTTTTGCAATGGCGTAAATGTGGCATTTTCAGAAAAGCGCACGGAAAACTTTTCCCGATGTCCGATTTTTTCCGTGCACTAAATTAATAAAAAGTAAATCGTTGAAATGTTAATCGTGTTTGGTACTATCTTTACGATGTATTATTATTACTTTGAAAATAAAACTTATTTCTTATTTTTTACGTGGTTTTCAAATAAGTATAATAAAAAATATCGTTCAATACACGTCCAGAAATGACTTTTCATGTTCGGCTTCGCCTCACACGGGAATTAGTCACGCCCACACGGAAAAATCCTTATTTACAGACTCGTAATGAAATATATTATTACGCCTTATAACAAAAATGATTATTATTGTTCCTGTGTGACATTTTCTAGGAGTACCTAGTTTTTGTAATTGTCTATTTTCTTAGCAACTTAATCTTAGCAGTTATATTTTACACTAAAAATTCTAAATTCTATTTCTTCACGTTTTAGGATTGCGGACCATAAACTTAAGGTTAAAGTACAGGAATATAAGGCGCAACTTGTTGGTTATAGAATAGTGGACAGAGACTATCTATTAAAGAACTGCATGAACTTGCAAAGTGAGCATTTTACCATTTATAAATTAGTAGATGATACCAGCCAACCTTTGTCTTTCAAACGCAGTCTTGTGTACAGTTAAAAAAGTTTACTTTTTATACAATTTTTTGTTAAAAGAAGTGATGATTCCTTCACGATTTTTCGTTTAAAAAAAACGCCTTTCCTGATCACTATGCAAAAAAATAAATCTGTTACATTACTTGCATTAAGTGTAAAGATATAAACTACAATTAAATTAAGAATAGTATATTTCATTATAAGTGAATTCAAAACCTTCAAGTTGCCTAAATATAGGTAATTTCATAAAAAAGTAAGTTTTATTTGCCACGCTTTCTTGAGACATCCTGTATAATCAAAACTATTTCAGTAATGTGCACCACCTTTGTACCTGCAGCTAGGGTTACCTACATTCCGCCGATGCTGACACGATGAAAAATCATTTGGGACGAGGGGGGGCGGGATTGTGAGCTAAAATCAATAAAAAATATCTAGGCGAAATAGTTTTTTACATTATAAATATGATTCCAAAAATTAATTCTGAAATAGCATACGATAATTCTCGACCTCATCAATAGGCCAAATCAGAGGTCAAAACATTCTTTGGAACACCCAAAATTCTACATGGCATGCTATTAATAATTAATAATTATTACTTAACACTAATAATGTAAAATAAAATCTTAGCAACTCTTGTATTTATAATTGGGTAGACTATCCAAATCCAATCCAGCTATCTGAGAAGTTAAGTAAACCGTGAAGAAATTAAATTTTTGTGGAGAAAATTTTAAATATTTTCTAAAATTATATTTTGTCACTGCCCACTTTCTACTAACGACTTTTGCTCTGAAACTTTTAAATATGAACCTACAAAAAAATTAACTAAACTTCACTTCAAATTCCCATATATATATATACAGTGTGTCCCATAAAGTTCCCTACAAATAGAAAACTTTTTTATTATTGGTTTCTCAGAAAATTTTATTTTTTATAAAATTCTCTGCTTGGCTTCAAAACCTAAAATCAAAAACCAAATGACCGAAATATTGCGTAGTATACAGGGGAGGGTCAAAAATATAAATTACTCTTAAGAGTAAAGTACCCTTATTTTTAAAAATACAAAAAAGTTTTATAAGAATTAATTGTTTAGAATGAAAAGTTATGCTCAGATTCAAAAGCATGGCCTTCTATTCGAAAAATTAATATTTTTTCAATTTTTTTGAATATTGCCTCTCTTTATTTAAGAACAGTACAACTGTGCTAATGTTTCTTTAAATTAAGTCCTATACAGTCACTTTTCAGAAATATTTAAAGTATTAAAACGAATTGGAAGAATATACAATAATTTTTATTTTTTTATTCAATCGTTAGCTGCATGCCTGTAGAGTAGCTATTTAGCACATTAATTTTATTGTGAAAATGGTTTTCTTGCATTAAAATGAATCAGGTAATAATCATTTGCAAACGTTTAAACCCTTACGTAATTCAAAACGCTTCAGATTTTCCTTCAAATTATTTATTGAATGCTGGCACATAACAAAATATGAAAAAAAAACTACTATAGCCATGGGAAACAAATTTGGAAGACAACAAACGAATGTCAGAAATAGAATGTCAGATTGAGTTGTCTTCGTTGAAGTAAGCGTCTAAAACGTTATAATGCCTGTAAAGCTAACTCTTCAAGATAAAATAGAATTAACATTAATTGTCGGTGAAAATTACAAAACATATAGGGAAGCCGCAGTTATTTTTAATAATAGACACCCAGAAAAAAAACGTACACTTTACTACAATTCGGGATGTACTAGGTAGGTATTCTCGTACATTTCTTGTGCTATGACACGGTGCTCCATCATGTTGATACCACATTTCGGACCTTTCGACGATGGTTCGTTCATGTAGAAATTCAAAAATTTGGTGTTGTAAGAAATCCAAATACCTTTCAGAGTTCATGGTTTGTCTAAAGAAAAATGGTCCTAATATTCTGTTCTTATACATCCCGCACCAGACATTTGTTTTGAAGGAATACTGGTCACGAGATTGGATCGTAAAGTTGGGATTAGTATCACTCCACCACCGGCAGTTTTGAGAGCTAACTACTCCATTCGATGTAAATGTCGCTTCATCGGTAAACAGAATTTTTCTCGCAAAAAGCGAATTATCTTCAAGCTCTCCTTGAAACCATCCACAAAATTCAAACCCTTGATCAAAATCTGCCTGGTTTAAGGTGTGAATAAATTTTGGTTTATATGGCCGGAATCGATTTGATTTAAGAATTCTACCAATTGTATTCTTACTTATGTTATTGGGCAATATATCCGACCTTTTTCGTAAGGAATCCTTGGGATTTTCAACAGCAGACAGTATCACATTGTTAACTGTATCCTCTGTGGTGACTGACGGTTCATGAGGTGTCTTGAACTGATTGGTAACACATCCTGTGGTTTTGAATTTACTTAGTACATCCTGAATTGTAGTAAAGTGTACGTTTTTTTCTGGGTGTCTATTATTGAAAATAACTGCGGCTTCCCGTTACGAGAAGTTCAATTTTCAAGGTTCCTCAGCATTTCCAGATATTAAACAAAGTAGTGCCTCATTTGCTCTTCAATCACTGAATGGGGAAAACCTTTCTAACATTCAGATGGCAATGAAGAATTGCCTGCGTTGTATGATGTCATATTTTCTATTCAAAGAATTTCGGTTTTTAATCTGCTATCAGCGCCCTCTTTATATTTTTATAATTCAAATGTAGGTACTAAAAATAAAGTTTATGTCGAGCAAGAGCAAAATCCAGAACCTCGTGTTCATAACCAAAAAATTTGGTCATTTGCACCTATAATATCGCTTTTCGGTGGACACATTCTAGATGTCGGAAGTTGCAACCTAACTTATCAATCTCCAATCAACCCTTCTATCCTTTGATGGTTTTTTTTACCTCTTCTCGCAAGGTCTTTCTTACCCTTCCTCTTCTTTTCTTTTTGTATTGGTTCTTGCTTCCTATACCACTTTTGGCGTTCTCTCTATTGGTAGTCTTTACTCTGTTTATATGTTTCAGGCATCTTGGTTTTCTGTTATTTTATGTTCTACAGGTTTCATTTTTAGTTCTTCTCTATAAACTTCAATTCTGAATCTACCTGTTTTAGTCTTGCCTTTTAGTGTTCTTATAAATCCCATTTCTTTACTATCTAGTTTGCCGCGATGTCTCTTCGTCGTGGTTAGCGATTCACTGACTTATGTCAATTTTGGCAGTGCCACCTTTTTATAAAATTCTACTTTATTTGTCAGAGATTGAACTTCTTATTTTTTGAGTTATTTCGACGTCTCTCTGGCCATTTTTAGTCAACCAAACATCCAAATATTTAAATCATTCAACTTGTTCTAATTCTGTATTTTCTCTCCTAATGTGTTGTTGCTTTTAGTTCTGTTTATTATTTTATCATCATGTTTCTTTTCTTCATCTCCCAAGCATATACTACTGCGTTATGTTGAAGGTATAGTTCTGTTGTCCTTAAAATTGCCCAAACTCCACAATCTACTAATTAGAAAGAGAAAACACAAACCAGGCGGAACACAGTAGCAGAAAAAAGAAAAGACGAGAAGAGAAGATCTTGAAAAAATGGATAGCTAGAATAAAATGAATTAACAGCAGAGATGATAAAATACGTAAAAGGAAAACACAGGAAGAACACCTGCTAAGTATACCGAGCAAAATATATGCAAAGTTCAGTAAAGAAAAGTTTAGAGAAAAATTGGAAAACATCTTGGAAGATGCGGGTTTTGAGCTAAAAGAAGCATTCAAGACATCCTCTTTGCACGAAGGCAAGTTAATGAAAGAAACCATTACGACAAACAGAGAGCTACACATTATATGTTATCTAGATCTGGAAAACACATTTAATAAAGTAGGAAAGGAAAATGTGTGGGGGTGCTTGAAAAAAGAAGAAGCAAGGAAGAATTGAGAAAAACAATAAAACACTTTTACAGCAAGAAGTATGTAATAATGAGAAATAAAGTTTTACGGTGTGGTAAAGTATACAAAAAAATAGTGAATCAATCTTAATTTAATACATTTCTAATTTTTGGCCGCAATGCGGTGGTGAAACTATGACAGCTACGTAAAATTTGCTGTAGCTACGAAGATGATGCACAATATTTAAGTATTTTTTATTATACAGGTTGTTACCAATTTTTAGATTCCTAGTTGATACTCCCTCAACGTTGAGTGACTACGTGGATACAATTGCCGGCCGGCTACCTCAGTGAAGACGGCTGGATTCAACATAAAATACTGAAGTTAATTTGCATAGAAATCCAGATAGTACAAAGAATGTAGCAATGCATAATGATGTATTACACAAAGCTAGCACAGTGTACATATGATTATATCCTAAAATGTATAAATACAGGCAGCCTACCTTAATTAGAACCAACACACAAGTTAAAACTGTCACGGAGACTAGCAATAAGCTCCAAGGATAAAAATTATTAAGTGAATCAGTTTAAGCGTTCTAATGGACCCTGAAGGTACTCATTGAGATCGTTAAGCAAACTATAAATGACGGCAAGAGTTCGATGGCAAAGGTAAAACCCGAGAGCATCTGAAGGAGGCCAGGCAGGACTTGCTGGCAACACAGTGCAGCAAAATCAAGTTATTAGGGTACTAAATAGGCAGAGAAAATTTCGAGAAAGTTTAACGGACTTCACCCGAGCGCACAGTTACACTGTAGTATACCAGTTCAAAATTCAAATACTGTGAAAATCGTCAGATACATAACTTTACGTCGGCGTCGGCTCTTTCGTTGAGCTCCAACAGCACTAATTACTTCAGGTCGTCGAGTGCTACAAACTGCAGAAGGAGGAAGGCCAAATCAACGTCAACTACAGCAGGAAATATAACTTCCACAAGAGTGCTCGACACTCGAATGCTGCAGAAATGCCACTACTGCAGGAAATTTCGCATTCAAGCAGGAGGGACTCGAAACACGACTGCGTTAATTATAAAAAAGCCATGTGTTCGATGATTTAGGCCCGACACTAACAGCTAGAAGGAACGTCCAAGGTACTACAAATAGTCTAAACACGCGGAACAAAAGGAAGCTCAAAGGAACTTACCTAAAAGATGGACCACATGCAAAACGAATTTTGACAGCACGCTACCAAAAGCTGAGCAAATCGGCGTAAGTAAAATTACACAGATGCCGTAATCCGCTAATAAAGCGAGGGCTAACCCAATATTTCACAGCATAATTTCCTAAAAATCCTGCCGATCCCTGGATGACAAAGTGGAAGCTGAACTGCTCGAAGACCTTGCACAAGCGAAAGAGGCAGCTATAACGCAGAACGGCCATTTGATAGCTTCTCGCGCTAATTTATTTTACAGCAACATACAACGGACGTTTGCGTAAAATGCGCACCGTGTGAAACTGGTTTAGGCTGCACTGAGAACTGTCAGAACCTTTGTTTACATGGCTCGCCTTCGTAACCTGGCTCAAGTTTAGATGTATTCTACACCTAACAAGGGTGGCTAAAATAGTGTGGCAAACCAAACCTGCTTTTTTGTAATACAACGCTCTATATTTGGGTATCTTAATAAAATATAAGATGAGGTAAGATAGATAAAATAAAAATTATAAATATTAGAATAACAACCTAACTAATTATGTATAACTTATGTACAGTTATTCAATTCAATAAACCTTATTATTATTATTATTATTATTATTATTAATGAAAACTTTTGAGTCGAAATTCTAATAATTTTAATATCAACTTGTATCGGTCTAAAGTTACTGTTTTGGAGATATTATTGATTTTATGTAAAACATGTTGAAATTTCGGAAG
>CALNHX010006307.1:0-91705 GCA_940337035.1 Agriotes lineatus
CTTACTATTTAATGTTTATTTAATGACAGGTAATGTAACGGATAGGTATGTGTGATTGATTTTACACTTGCATAATTTGAAGTGACAGTGATAGACATATAAATTGTCACATAATTTTGAACTTGGTTATCATTCAACAAAAAATGAATTTTCAGGCGCCGCAACGTGGAACTACAACAATACGTACTATAGGAATTACATTGTTAGGTAGGTATCACAGCGTCCAGAATTTTTAATACTTACTACTTTTTTACACATATTTTGCTATTATTGGCAGCAGGCTTGTGAGTGAGTCTCTACGTCTGTACAATGACATGTCCGAGGATGGTTAGTCTGATTTTGTTATCATTATTATTTCTGAAAACTGTATTTGTTTGGGCCAGTAACCAATCTGTAAAATGGCAATAAAAATAAAAGTTGCTTATTGCTGTTTTAGGTAGCTCTTTCAGTAGTTTTGTTTCCAGAAGTTTTTCTAGAATCAACAATTCAAATGCTTACTTTGTTCCACTATTTTCTCAGGTGAAAAAGTTTTAATCAGAAGTGGCACCTTTCATCCATGTATGGTTGAAGTTTTCTCAAAAATGTCATGCTGCTATATCTATCTGTCTTTACTTGACCAAATTTGGTCCATGCACCCATATTTACACATCAGCTACTAGTAAGTTTGTCTCCTTTTGTTATTTATTTTGAATTAACATGTCATTCATTGTTATCATCTTTAAATAGCATAATGGATAATTTTTAAATATAACTGACTTAACTGTAGTCATTCAAACATTCCATTAAGACATATTAGCCGTTTCTCTCTTCCACTAATTATGACGGTGGTTTACTATGTGAATATGTAAATTAAGTGAAGAGGACCTACTACTTTACAAACGATGAAGGAAAATTATAAACAGTACAGAGTTGAACTTACTTAAATGTTATTAATGAACGAACATAAGCAATAAAGTGACCAATCAAATGTAATTTGGGTTGTACAAAAATTAAAACAAATGTTAAGATCATCTAATAAAAATAACGGTCATGCATTCTTTAACACTTCTAGTATTATTAGTCTAATTATTAATTGGCCATGTTGCACTTTCTTTTCTTCCATAAGCCAATTTAACTGTCACGCCCATGTTCCTTTAACGTAACAGTTCAAACCAAATTTGTTATTCTAACTTGAAATATTGCTCTCTGCAAGTGCCAAGGCATCCACCATAAAAATAATTAACGTAAAATGAAGTATGCAGGTAATTAATACAAAATAGTTATACTCAATGCGGCTTCCTCTCCAGTGCAATTAAGAAAGCACATAAAAGTTGCAAATATAGAAAGACTTTATTACCCAGAAACCACTTATGAAAGTTATAATTGGAAACATAAAATTTAACAGCAATTAAGCATTTGAAGTCAATTACGTTGCATTTAATTTTAAAAATCAATGAATTATTCAATTATGGATGTTTTACCTCAATTAGTGGTTCAAATTTTATTAGACTTTAGCAGTGATTCAATTTAACATCATCTGTTACGTAATTCTTATTTAATCATCAGGTATTAAGTCAGACTATAAAGAGCTATTGGTAATCTAGAGCAGGGATGGCCAACTGGCGGCCCGCGGGCCGCATCCGGCCCGTCAGGCCCTTGCAATCGGCCCGCGATCTCCTTGTCCAAATTGTAAAAAATGTACCTATTATTTCCAAATTAGAAAAAAATGAAGATAAAAAAGTACATTGCCGTATAATAGTATAATGCAATAATATATAATAGAATCAATAATTATCAATTTGCTTTTCAAATTATCGTAGATTCTGATAATTATCATGCATATGGCAACACTGCGTGACGGTTCAAACGCGAACGCGCAGGAGCACCGTTCACGGCTTGTCCGTACGTAGTGGAGTGTGCGCAGGAGAATCTGTTTCCTCCTAACCTAACTTGTGTCGATATTGTCGTAATTGCAGGCGTAGGCAAGTGCTGTGAAATTAACAATAAAATGGGTTCCAAAACCGATAAGAAAAGGATAGTGGACAACGAGAACAGAATTTTTAACAATGCTTGGGAAAACAATTACTTATTTGTTCTCAATATGCAAGGGAAACCTCAGTGTTTAGTGTGTTTGAACGTGATTGCCGTAATGAAAGAATACAATGTAAGACGGCATTACATGACTAACCATAAAACTAAATACGACACGTATACTGGTGTGCCTAGAGAAACTATAGTAGCTAACCTGAAGAAAAAAATGCAAGTGCAACGAAATATGATAACTAAACTCACAACCTTTCAGCAGTCATCCCTCCTGGCTTCTTATGTTGTTTGCAATGAAATTGCAAAAGGTAAAAAACCTTTAAGTGATGGAGAGTTTGTAAAAAATTGCGCTGTGAAGATGGCTAAAGCGCTTAATGAAAATCGGATTGCAAATGAATTTGAAAAAGTATCGCTTTCCCGACAAACCGTAACCCGCCGTATTGGTGACATTGATGGTGAGATTCGTCGAAAACTGCAGGATGTAATGCAAAATTGCACATATTTTTCAATCGCACTGGATGAAAGCACAGACGTTACAGATGTGAGTCAACTGTTAATATTCGTAAGAGTTGTTACACATAAATTTGAAATATACGAGGAACTATTAGAAGTTTGCTCTTTGCACGGAACTACCAAAGGTAGCGACGTATTTAATGCCGTTAAAAATGCGATAGAAAAATTTGGAGGTTTTGAAAAAATGTCATCTGTTACTACAGATGGCGCAAAAAGTATGACTGGGAAAAACATTGGCTTGGTAGGATTACTCAGGAAAGATGGAATTGAAGTTCCAGCAATCCATTGCATTATTCATCAAGAATCGTTGTGTGGTAAAATTTTAAACCTCGAAGATATTATGGCAACTGTAACTAAGATCACTAACCTCATTAGAGGAGGCAATCGCAGTTTGAATCACCGTAATTTTATTGCATATTTGGAAGAAGTTGATGCAATGTATGGAGATCTATTGTTACATACAGAAGTGCGCTGGTTGAGTCGTGGAAAATGTCTTGAAAGATTTTTTGGTTTGAGAAATTATATTGTAGAATTCCTAAGAACACAAATTAAAACTGACACCAAAGAATTTGAAGATCAGATGAGTGACGAAAAATTTCTCTGCTCATTAGCATTTTTAACTGATATTACTCAGCATCTGAACAAACTCAACCTGCAACTACAAGGACGAAAGCAGACAATAGCACAGCTTGTTGGATTTGTCGACGGATTTTGCAAAAAGTTACAAATACTTAGAAATTTCTTAATAAAAAACGATTTCACTCATTTTCCGAGTTGCAAGTCGTTAAGCGAAGAAATGGAAGTTTTTGATTTGAGTGAATATGTACCCCACATAGACACATTAATTTCAGAGTTTGACAGAAGATTTGTTGATTTTGGACTGCTAAGACCTAAATTTGATTTGTTTAACAATCCGTTGGCAGCAAATATTGAAGAACAAGACCCATCTCTGCAACTGGAATTGTGTGAATTGCAGACAGATCCAAGTTTTTCAGGAAGTAACGACAGAGGTGTAGAATTTTGGAAACTTTTATCTGTTGAGAAGTACCCTCTTTTACATGATTTTTCCCTAAAAATTTGTTCCATGTTCGGGAGCACCTACGTGTGTGAAAGCACATTTTCCAACATGAAGCACATTAAGTCCAAGGAAAGAAATAGGCTTACGGATGAAAATTTATCTCGCCTTCTTCGTGTTTCGTCATCTGAAATCGACGTTGATTTCGCTGCCCTAGCTGCATCGAGTGCACATCCACAAGTGTCTCATTAAGTTTTTATAATTTTTTATTAACCAAAAATGATTTTATGTTTCTGTTTTTGAATTAACTATTATAATATCCAAGAATAAAATGGTTTTTTCTGTTCAAACCGATCGTAATTTTAGGTTAAGCTATGAAGGTAAAATATTTACAGATTTTTATTAAAATACAAGTTGGGTGTTTGATCAGACAGTTTGCATTTACGTATTTGTTTTCCTTTTTCGAAAACTGGAAAGTAGAAAAAATTTTATTGTATTATGTAAAAACTGAAAAATTTTCTTGAAACTATTTTAATAGTTAAAATTGTCACATGCTCTTAAAACGCGTTTAAATTAGCCACGCCCATTTTTGAAAAAAAAATCGCCTGCGGCGCTTTTTTTCTCTGGCCCGCCACCATCTTCATTTTTTTCAAGTGGCCCTCGAGTTGCTTTCAGTTGGCCATGATCTAACTAACAATGGCAGTAATAGAAAAATAGGGTAGAAGACTAAGAGTTTTTATAAATTCTAGAGCAATGTTTTTGAACACATGAAGAAACGAATATCAGATGAAAAAACCCGTTTATAAAGAAGAAACAGACATACAAGCAATGTGGGTATCAGGTTTCTAAGAGAACAGAGAATCGTATAGGGGATATGTGTAGAACGAACGCGAAAATCCAAGCTGCCCCTTTTTCAATATTTGTAAATGATTGGTAATGAAAATTGCATAATGGCAGTAAAAGAAAATAATGAATCAAAGCATAAGAGATTTTCTTTTAATTTCAGTTCTTAGTATGGTTTCGTTTTTCCTTCCACTGTTTTCTGTTCGAAACCTTTTTCTTTGGATTCTGATAGCTTTTATCTATACTTACTTTGTATATTGCACTCGAGATCTTCTTGAAGATAATATTTATATTATTACAATTGTGACCAAAGCAAGAATTTTACAACATGTTTGTTTAGAAAGATCTAATAAGTTGTACTGTGCGTATTGAAGAAATTAAGGAAAGACCGCTGTTAGTTCGTCTGAAAGCGCCAATAAAACTTTTCGCCTGTCCACTAGACTATAGATGATATGTTTGTGACGTTAGTATCTGTATAAAATTCAATCTCTGTTTAGAATTTGTGCGCTGCAAATACGCCACAATCTGCGCTTGAATATGCCGTGAGCGCGGATTGAAGATAACCGAGCGATGCATACCACCGCGTATGGTAAAGCTAGGCGCATTTTCTCTCAGTCTCCCCCAGAAAATTGCTCCAAAAGAAGCCCTAGAAAGGTATAAAGCCAAGACGCCAGGCTGCTCAAAACACTTGAATCCAGCTCTAACTGGAAGCCGAAGTAGAAGCTATTGGCAGCTAGAGGAGGCTATGCTGTCAAACACAACGCCGCCGTTTGGCCCTGCCAAGTGAAATAGGTCTATCTCACTTATCCGAACTTCGTCTTGACCTAAAGCACGAGTTGCCTATACTCGGAGACCCAGACCTACCCGAAGAAGCTGTCCAGAACCGTAGGAAACCTTACATAACTCGTAAATTTTTCCTGACCTACCAACCTAAACCTGGAGCGTCTGTGGCCTGCTGGAAAATTGCCTACTAATATCTTCCTGTCGTATTCGTGATTTATTGAATCCAGCATGTGATTACGACTCTCCAAACAACTCCCTAAAATCGTCTCCTGTAGAATTCGTCGTTTGTCTGGCCGACTACCTGAATAACACATTCCAAGACAGCCCTTGAACTGAACCTTGTTGTCCCCTACTATTTTTGCATGCTTACAGTTTGGTGCTCCAACAATGGAGCGCATAAACGACAATAATACAATTCCAGAGAAGGTACCACGTCGAATTACAGCTAGAATTAATTAAAGGGACAACTTACACGTTACGAAGACACTTTTTTGTCTAGCGGCGAGGTCCTAGAGTAACGCCATAAAAAATAGCAGGTTTTGTGTAGTCCCCGAAGCTCCGACCTGCAGTTTCAATGTAAGTCCCGGCGAAGCGCCAAGTTGGGGCTCAAACTTTTACAAGGTAAAGGTTAAGGTCATCGCGGCGCACTGGTGGTGGCCTTAGAAACCGTTTAGCACCATTACTACCCTATTCACCCCTAGGTAAAGTCTGACACAGTGGACATTTACCAATATCTGTTCGACATCTAAAGTAAACAGCGCAGCCATTAGGTGCCGTCATATTTTACAGTTTAAATCCAAAATTGCCCTACCCAAAATGCAGAGCGCAACGCTAGGCGAATATTCTGCGGCTATCAAGTATATTCCACGTATCCTGGGTTGCAGCCCTTTTCGTGGAGTTGTGCACTCTCAGCCCGAATACACTTTATTTTATTGTTTAACAATGTACATACATTATATAAACAATTCTAATTGTAATATTTCTGTTAAATGTGTTTTTAGTCTACATACTTGACTATCAAACGAAACCTGGTTTTCTAAACTATTAAAAAGACCAAAATTAAATAAGTGATAAAAGTAATTAAGCAAAAATTATCCAGTCTACAGGGTTTATTACATGGTACTGTTGGCAAATATTGTCTGCATACTATTGCTACCATTGTATAATAAGTGCAGATGCCACAGACCATCACTGCTGATTTTGAAGTAGTCAGATGTAGCAGTGGTTTTAGTGCGTTTGTTGATTAATACGTCATATCATTAACACGCTGAACGCTGATAGAATTTACATAAAACTGGCCAAAGACCACTATATTTTTAAAAATGTTAGTACAATAGTAATTTACGTAACAAGTATAGAAAGTGGAGCTTTTCAGTACGAGTGAGATGTTTCCGGAAGAGGCCGTTAGGCCGAGTCCGGAATTTCGAGACGAGTATGGAAAAGCCACTTTCATACGAGTTTCGTACAATACTTTTTCGTACACTAGCATACAAAACGGAATACTAAATTTATCCTCGTATATAGCAAATAAGTAGAGTAATATTAATGTAATGTAATATTATATGTGTTGTAACTAAGGAAACGTACGGCAAAGTGCTACTTTGCCGTACGAATACCGCAAAATACTACTTTGCCGTACGAATACCGCAAAGTGCAACTTTCTGATTAATAAATTGTACGGCAAAGTAGCTCTTTCAATGCTAGTGTACGAAAAAAAGTATTTGTTGTTGATATTCCACAAACAATTGTTAATTGTTTTCCTACATTTACGGGCTCAAACTCACTATGATAGTACAGTAAAATTGTCGTTTTACCTTAAAAAAATTGGCCCCGGCGATTCCTCTTGCCCAGTGGTTTAGGGTCATTAGACAAGTGTAAAACCAAAAAGGCGTCACCCCACCCCTTGCCAAACAGCCGCCATCTTGATAACAATTGAATTTGTTTGTTCTTGCGATCCATTGGTCTCATAGAAAAAGTTATTGAACAAAAAATGTTGGAAATAAAATTCTACACATTTTTGATTCCTGTCGCGATACCGGGAAGTTGGTATTTAAAACGGTAGAGGGCGACAAAGTTACCAAAAATCTGTTTCCGCCATTCCGGCGCTGTGGGGGTGGCTTTTTTCCGAAAATTGCGAATGTGAAAGTTGTAGTGCTTGAAAAAATATACACGAATCTCTTTTAATAATGTGATTGATTTAAGTAGTCTCCGAGTGACAGCCCTTCAAAGTCCGCACAGCGCGGAGAAGAGAAGAGAAGTAGATTATTTATATCTCGCACTTATTATAACTAACGAGATGCCATTTGGTTAACATAAAGAAAACCATTATCGCTGGTACTATTATCCATTTTTAATCAGAATACAATCCCAAAACGGCGCACGCAATCGTATTCACGGATTTTTTCCAAGAATTTTTCACATTGCGTTTATAACAAGTGGTGGGATCTTTTTTCAATAAAAGTTCAAGCAACATTTCTATAATGGTCGATGATGACTCGGTTGTGTCCGAGGCTCCAAACTAAGACGAAGAAACAGCTCAAAAGAAAAGAAAACGCGTCTGAGTAGACTACAATTAATTTTAGGGTTTATGCAAAAAGGAATTACTTTCAATATACGAGCCCAGAATCAAAGCATTTGGCACAGTTAAGATTTTTCCGATATCTTTATTTTGATATGTTTTTCTAACTTTTTCCACTGAGAGTGGAAAAAGTCCGAAAAACATATCATAATAGACCACTGCCAAAAAATAACATTCAGAGAACATCTTTATTTTGTACCCACAAAAGAAAATCTTTATGGTCAATATTCTTACATCGTAATTGTAGACTTTTTAGCAGTATTATAACAGCTTTAACAATAACAAATTACAAAAAATAGTCGGGAAACACTAACTTTAAAATAAATTACCGATTCATTTCATTTGGCCCAAACTATCAAAATATAATTTCGTTCACCGTAGCATGTTTTAGTTGAAGTGAAACAAGCTCTTTGTTGTTTAATAACATATAGACAGACGGGTGTCTGTATTATTTTTGCAAAAATGGCACGTAGTAAAGCAATTGTCACTTTGTTGAATTTTGGTCATTCCTGTGGCAAAATTTACAAACAATTACAATTATCATGTCATATAATAAATATACACCAGCAAATTAAAGACCTTTACGGATTTGAGCCAAATGATATCATTCTGGGCTCGTACATTCCTTTCCCATAATTTTCATTTCTTTTACCTATACCAATTGCTCGGTATCGCGGAAATGACCAAAAATGTGTAGGATTTCTGTAGGTTCTGAAAACCTATTCACATTGAAACTATTTGAGCAACGTGACGATTTTATCTCGCAAAAAAGAAATGGTTACTTTGCTGCGCCGGAATATATCGTACATTTCCCTCGCTGCGCGGACTTTGAAGGGCTGTCACTCGGAAACTATTTAAATCAATCCCATTATTAAGAGAGATTCGTGCATATTTTTTTAAGCACTACAACTTTCACATTTGCAATTTTCGGAAAAAACCACCCCCACAGAGCTAGAATGGCGGAAATAGATTTTTGGTAATTTTGTCGCTCTCTACCATTTAAAATACCAACTTCTCGGTATCGTGGCAAGGATAAAAAATGTGTAGAATTTTATTTGCAACATTTTTTGTTCCATAACTTTTTCTGTGCGACCAATGGATAGCGAGAAAAAACAAATTCAATTGTTATCAAGATGGCGGCTGTTTGGCAAGGGGTGGGGTAACGCCTTTTTGGTTTTACACTTGTCTAATGACCCTAAACCACTGGGCAAGAGGAATCGCTGCGGCCAATTTTTTTAAGGTGACGGGGCATTTTCCGACAATTTTACTGTACTATGACTCAGATGTTGAGTCACTGGCCCCTGAGATCTGTCGTCTATTATAGTTAGACTTATGAGTTATGACTCAACTCTTAAGTCATACAATTTTTGATGTAATACAGACAACAAACTTAAATTAGAACGTTTATTTATACGAAATCAAGCATAGAACGTTATCAACAAATAAAACAGTCTATTCAGAAAAAACTAATATAAACAGATTTTTTTTTGGTAAGTGTTGGTTAAACCTTATTTGAATAAAACAAATCATAACACTTATTAATAAAACTTAAATATAACTACAAAACTCCCGTCGTAAGCTACAACATCATAAACAAACAGTTGGTATGGTGTATGATCTGGTAATGAATTTTTTGTTTGTTACTTGAACAATTTTCATCTTGCTCGTACTCACTTTCACTTTCTTAATACTCTTCTTCACCACTTTCAGACATGTTTATAAGTACTTCCAGTTCGGACTTCGCAAACAATTCTTGATTTATCACATTCCGTAAAGCTTTTTTTAGGTTTACATTGTTCTGGAACTTCGCCATCCATTTCAGAAAAGTTACAAAAGCAACCGCAAAGCCAATAATGGAAAACAACGTAAGTATTTATAATATTGTAATAAGCCGCCGTAAAGCACAGTTCCTCTCGCAAAAGCTGGAGAAAAATGAAAATTTCTTGAACAGTTTAATTAATAATATCACAACTGGAACTTAGTTTAATAATGAGAAATAATCACCTATAAGCAATATATGTAGATATTATATAATAGACTATAATATATAATATAATTTAAGCCTTGTTTTCTTACAATAGTAAAATTAACAAAAATAGGGGGCACTGGAAACTATACAATATTAGCACAAAAAAGTGGTAAGTCAAAGTTCATTGAAGATGGTGATATCTAATAACAAATACACCTAATCTTCACATCCTGTTTCCATTTTATTTATTTCAATAAGTGTGTTAAAGTAGCACTGACTTAACCTTACGGACAATTTACTGTCGACGTAACGATAAAAATGATGTGTTAAATTATTGATTATTAATTGAATATGATATGATTTTAAACATAATGGTAGTTAAATAAGTAACATATATTGTGTTAAATATCACAGAGAAGCATCTACCTTCTGTTATAGTAGATGATGTCGACTACAGTAATACTTTTAAATTGTTAATGAGCCAAATTCCTTAAAAATGAAACAGATAAGCACGCCGATAGTTCGACCACATATCAAAACTTCTGTTTTTCAGTGTTCTAAAGCTCATTAAAAATCAGTCAAGTAGGCAAAGGTTGCGCAAGTGTTCAAACAAAACCCTGACAGGTAGACAAAAGACGACTTACGATTTTCCAAGGCCGCTGCGACGTCTAATTATAAATTATAATAACCGAATAGCAGGTTGCTCGATCGAGTAAATAATCTGCATTTTAACAAATTGATTTGATAATGGATTGCTTCACAAATTAAGAACTTGTTTATTGAATGCAGGCCCCTAACGCTAAGAGGATCACTAATTAGCGAGGCTAATTAACGGGGGAATCGCCTTTTCTTGCGGTGGTCGCACTGCAGCCCATGGAAATTTCGAGCTTGCGCATCGATAAGAATTTTAACAGCTCAGTAGCTGTCAAGTTGCATGAGAAAAGGCTTAACCACGATTTTCTACTTCGTAGATTCAAATTAATTAGGTGTTATCTGCCCGTGATTAACCTTTCTCGCTTTCTTATTAAAATGAGCTGGATTTCGTCAGATTCGCCCGTAAATTTTCCAACGGATAAATTGGCGATTAAATAAATCCCGCCCGACTATAAATATCGTTTGCGCGATCGCAGGCGCCTGTGAGAATCGCCCTTGCGGTAAACGAGCCAACTACACGCCGGCTCTGATCCAAAATCATCAATCTATCAAATATCGATAAATGATTAGTCGGTACCATCTCATTCTGGAAACGGATAATTGTCCTCTCCACATTTGGCGCGTTCTCGGCGTCTGCACAAGCAAAAATTCAGAAAATCCGATTGGTAGATGGTAACCATTCAATTAACAGAACAAAAACAATACGGATTTCCAAAAAAGTCCAAGTTATTTTGCCGCGGCGTGCTTCGTATACCGGTTTTGAAATACCAGGTTCAATTTGGTGGAAATGAATAGAGGTGTGCGCGTGTTTGAATTACGAATATTGCGGGTGTTCGGCGTGTTTACACTTGTTATTCTCGATGGGTAACGGAGCCTTGCATTACCGGTCATCACGGCATGTCGATACAGCCGATACCCGCAGAGATTAATAATAAATCGGCCTCTCTTTCCTTTTGCATTTTTATGTGGCGAGGGTTCGTACTGAATCGTGGAACTTTCATTTGCTGGAGCTCGGGGCTTTCCTGTCTCAACATGCAACGTGGAATCTAGATTTTGTGTCATGAAATCTAACGCTTTTCTAGTCTTTCAAAGTTAACGACCTTAGGTCTGAATCATGCAGCTTGTAGCATTTTCAAGGTTGGCTAAGTGAAGCCTATAGTGCGAGGAAGTTTGGATTGCTTTAAGATTTTTCTCTCAAGCGGCATAGAAACAAATTTCCGCTCATTCGCACTGAACGTTTAAAACACATATATTACTTCAATTTGATAAAATTCTATATTATTACTTGTACCGGTCTGTAAGATATGCATGTTTCTTTCTAAACTTTTGATTATCTAGTCTAGTTTGCTTTGTACCTTTTATGTCATTTAAATTTGTTCTCTTCTGACGATCTGACCTATATCTTCGACTATTAAACGTCGCTAACGTTAGTTCTTTTTCAGGTCGCCTTGAATTAGTAATACATATGGGAACTACAATGGGAGTCCATAAAATTCTAAATATCTATCAATATTAGAAAATAGTATGTTAATTTATACAGTATCCGTCACCCTGTTTAGATACAGTAATTTTGATATTTCAGCTTCATCTAATTCATATCATTAATTAGAAACTTTTGGACTAAGGTGAATAACTCAGACAAGATAGATGCTGATAGACTTTATGCAACAGCATGGTTTTCATAAATATTAAATTGTCCAGAAGGTCAAGGTATTAAACAGCATATCGGTTGAGAATGACCAGCGGATAGCAACAACAAAAATGTACCAAAATTGCAGGCACAAAAAATTTACCCGAATCACAGGAAATTTATAGAGCGACGAAAGAGAATAATGAAAGCAAGCGATCCGGAAATTAACGAGATAAACAACCCTATACCCAATGAAATCAAAAAAGGTAAAGAAGACTTAACATCGAACACTTACCTGCAATCGATAAAAATGCAAGCCTGATAAAACTAAAAAATAAAATATCAATATTAAACTAAACACAAAAAATGGGGAAACTGTGACAAATAGAGAAAATATACTCCAAATAACGGAATAACTTTACAGACAGCGATATAAAGATGGGTGAATAGAAGATTAAAGGCAAGAGCCAAACTAATAGGAAGAAGACTCATCTATCGAGGATCCGAAAAGCTGCCAGCTAAAGAAGAACTAATGCTGTCTTAAAGGATATGAAGAATAAAAAAATTTTCTGGGCAAGACAAAATCATTGTAGAGCTCATGGCGACCAAGATTACTGGTACAGTGGTATTAAACTGCATATCGATTGAAAGTGACCAGCTGTTAGTTCGGGCAACAACAAAAATTTACTAACATTGCAGGCACACAAAACTTAGCCGATACACAAACAACCTATGGAGCGACGAAAGAAAATAATGAAAACAAGCCATCCGCCTTCGTAAATAAAAGAGATAAACAAGACCATACCTAACAAAATCATATAAGGTGTTCTAACACGGAACATATAAATGCAAGCCCGAAACAATTAAGAAACGCAATATCAATATTAAACTAAACATAAAAATGGAAAAACTGTGACAAATATAGAAAATTTTCTTCGAATAATGGAATAACTTTACTGGCAGCGATACAAAACTCGGTGGATGGAAGATAACAAAAAGAGCCAAAATAACGGGAAGAAGAGTCACCTATCAAGACTCCGAAGAGCTGCCATAATCAAAGAAGAACTAATGCAGCCCTAAGGGAGATAAAGAATAAAAAACTACTGAACAACACCCAATAATTATAGAGCCCATAGCGACCAAGGTTGGTGGTATTAAATAACATATAGATTGGAAGTGACCAACGAATATTACGAGCACAAATAAAAATATACAAAACTTGCAAGCACATAAAACTTAGCCGAAATATAAATTAGGTACTTATGGAGCGACAAAAAAGAATAATGGCAACAAGCGATTGGTTATCATCAGAAATAAAAGACCTTTATTTATCATATGGCACTTCAATTTAAATCAAATAGTTAGATGAGAATACCCTTTTGCGTTCAACGGGGCTCATTAGCTAATCCGCCGAGGCAGAGATGGGTTCTCAATGATTTTTAGGTATGCTTATTTCAAAAAGCGCCACGTCAACTTTTAAACTTAAATTGGAAGGTTTTGTTATAATATTGACTATTGTGACTTACAATGAAAGTTCAAAATCACCCTCAACAGTAGAAAACTCTCAGATAAATTACAATTGATTATAGTAATAGCAAAACGTGAATGCGGGTGGAGGTAAGCCCAATATCTTATCCATGGCGTAATCACGCTGTATTTACATACACAAGTTTACGTTTTGATTAATTAACCAATCAATACACATTAGCAATACCCATAACCTTGTAGTGTATCACTGCTCATTATGAATCAAGATTATCGGAGTTTTGTACTTTTTCAAGGTCAGTTTGTGCACTTTGAATTACGATCACGCGTATTATATCCATATTACAAAATTAACTTTATTCACTTATCTGATGTCTCCAGCATTGATCCAGGTTATTGACGAAGTTCCGAGTTCGCTCTGGTTCTGTAGCGACACCATCAAATAAATATATTTGCAGCAGCGGAGGAGGATAGACAAGGAAATTCAGAAGGCAGAATGGAGCCTCCAACGACAGCACAGCAACGAGACACGAGCAGCAAACCGCCAAGTAAAAGAAAGAAGAATAACACAGGAAATTAAAATCAAGCAGCAAAGTTCCTGTAATAATGTTACGTAATAATAAACAAAGAAGCCGCGTGGCGCAGTTGGGTAAGCGCCAGGCTTGCATTAAGCAAGTCCTCGGTTCAAATTCAGCGGGGATCGGAATTTTTTCGTAGCCTTGGCGATTGGAATCGGGCTCGGTGAGACCATTCACAGTTGGGCACCAAATTAACTGTGCTCTACGCAGAACCACAGACCTAAGAGATAGAGTGTAACGTTTCGCTCTGGTTTTAAATGCATTTTGTTATAATATATAATATTAGAGCATTTAAAACGCCGCAACAATAGGTTTGCAACAATCGGAAAGTTTCAGCTCGCGCTCGAGTTGCACCAGCTCCTCGCTGTGCGCAAACGAAACGAACGCGCACGTTGTTACGAGAGGGGGGAACGCGATAAGCTATAAAACCAGATCGCGTAGCGAGCTCGAGGAGATTATCATCCCGACGGCGAAGACTCCACTTCTCGAAACCGATCTTCGGGCTCCCGCCGAGGACGGCCTCGTGCCGGCCCCGCTAAACCGACCTAAATTAACTAGGGCCTTCAGCCAAACTCAGCACCAGAAACCGACCGGAAGATTTCGAAAATAGTAACTCGATCTCCCCCAGGTACCCGCCTATATAAACGTATTTCTGGAATCGGACTGCGTTTATTAGGATTGATTTGTAAATTGTAAATAACAAGTTTATTTCGCATAAATCTGGTATCGGATTGTGCAAATTTTATTCTTACAATTCCGTCGCGTTCGTCACGAGTGTTCGCATACGAAATTAAGATTATATTTGGTTATCGAAATAACTTAGTTTCGTGGGCGAGCGATCCAGGCGATCTCACTGGACAAATAAATCACAATTAAGCTTGGCTGGAATATCGGCGAGTTTCAATTGGGTTTATTCCGTAAGAATAAAACTAACATTCCAGTATAACAACGGAGAGCACTGAAATAGCAATAAACTCGAATCTAGTAAAGTCACGAAAGACCTGTCAAAGTACAGTTAATTTCAAGGGTACATCCGAGTACATTAAAGTAAAAATCATTTTTGAATCACAGAATTGAAAATTACAAAACCAGTCCATTACTTTACGCGTAGTTAATTAAAGTACTGCAGAATTCAAAACACACCGACCTTGTTAAAATATCTTCGTTGTGTATATGACCTCCGCACGTGCCGGAGCGCAGATAACAGTAGAAAGAATTCGACCTCAGGTCAAAGGCTAAATGCACTTCCTGGTTATCACTAAAACGTGCACTTGCATAGATATTAACACAGATTAAACAACTCGTAGTTTCAATCAAGTCACTTTATAGTTGAAATAATTACAAAGCTCCCGTTTATTTACATGAGTACTAAACTGTCATTTTTAATTTGTTTTGGGATTACAGGACTGCCAACGTAAACGTGAGAACCCTCGATTTTCCGACAACCTGGCGACGTGAACACCACGATCCTACAACGGTGTATGAAGGGCAGCCTACACATCCAATAATTAACCAAGGATTCACGCAAAACAAATTATTTTGTATTTAATTCGATATATAATTTATTTTTAAGTTATTACATGTACATAATAGGTAATAAATGTTTCTGTTAAAACTTGTTCTTTTGAGTCAGTCAGAGTAATCGGGCCCTGGACCCCATATAAACAGCTACCATTTACAAGGGCATATTTGATAATGCTATAGGGGCATTTTCCAAATTAAATATAAACCTGATATTGTTACGAAGCCCCAGTTAGCATTGCAAGAGTAACAAGGTCAACATAACACACACACACACACACACACACACACACACACCTCACACAATGGTTGCTGTGCAAACACAAAAGGCGAGCTTCAACTTTGTATCTCGAATCCGGGGCAAGTTGAGCATTGAACCGCTAGATGCTAGCGCATAAAGCACCAGCCTCTACACCGCAAGGTTAATGAGGTTACAGATAATACGTACATACATACATACATTAATAAACAACTTTGGAGTACAGTTATGTACCTACTTCGGTTAATTATATTGTCCTATTGTTCTATGATTCCCAAATATGACCATCTCCGCCATACAAGCTCGATATAAACGATATCTCGTCACAGGGCTAATATCTCAAGGATTTGTATCTAAAATATGACCACAATGGTAAATCGATTCCCCAACGCAATTGAGCATCTTGTCCCAAAAACAATGCTAGTCCCATATCAAATCTGTTATACTTTTGACGTTTCCCCAAATCCAAATTATCCAACTATACGAATGAAGAAGTTTTTCGATGTTAATTATGCCGCAAGTTTAGTCATAACGAATAAACAAAATCAAACCATTTTAAAAGTAACCAACATAAAGTGGTACTGACATACTCGATATTCCCTGGAAGCTAATACGCAACCGGGTCGAATCCACGGTCATACTATACCTAACTTTGTAAAGTAGTATCACACATGATAATCTATAATAACAAGAAATAAGTGAGAACCTAATAAAAACAATTTGGAACCAGCATGCTGTCTCAAGTTTGGGGCATACTAAAAACTACTTCCTACTCTCAGCTCGCTTGTTAAATGTACAGGTCAGCATCATTACTCCGAGTGGACAAAAATACGTACAGAAAAACCCCAATGAGTAAAGCATCCTGCTAACTTTCGTAGCTGTAGCTATTACGTCAACTCAAATAAGAAAGCTGAATCTGTTCAACGTATTACTACCCCACAAAAAGCAGGAATATATAATTTCGTAACCCCCGGTATCAGTTATGCCCATGCTGTCACTTCTCAGCAAAAATCCAATAAACCTCTCAGTAAACTCCTTCTGATTCCTCACAATCCTCATCTTTCATGGAACTAATCCAGTCACTTTGGAATATGTTAACTTCTTTCGATGAACAAATGAAAGCATTTATCTTCTCACATATTCCAAGTCTTCTGAATGCAACTAATCAGCTGCATATTTTATCAAATCTCATTATAGGTAATTATAATGCTGAGACTAGCACGACAACGAGCCTTAGTGATTGCTTTTCTAGCTGGACACAATGTGGATATATTAGCGGTTAGCGAAATGCACTTAGCACAAGGTGAAAAAATTAAAATTCCACAATACAAGATCGGATAACAAACTTCGCATCTGGTGGTATCGCATTAATCACCATCCTTTAATGTTTGTTGTCGTTAAATAACAGTAGTAAATTTGGAAGCCATTGCGGTTATCCTGGAACTTAGTAATAACAAGAAAATCGATGTAATTGCAGTATTCAAGCAGTGTAGATGAAGATATTGCAAATCTTTTCCAAGAATAATATTCCACCTTAGCCATAAGCGATTACAACTCTAAAAACGCCCTCTAGGGATACAAAAGCCACAATTCTAATAGCACCGGGCTACACACTTTCACGTGAAGCCATGCAATACAGATGTGTCATGTGTGCACCCACTTAACTAACGCACTATCCTTACAGAAGAGATCACCGTCCAGATATATTAGATATGTCTAATTAAAGACTTTGCTTTGTCGATGTTACAGACAGTACTGCTGGAGTTAGATTTCGATCATCCCCCAACATCAATTACCTTTTAAATTACCCCCATGTTGAAACCAATGTTTCTAGGTTACTTAATCGTCGTGTTAACTGGCTGCTCTTCCAAAACATTTAAACCATGAAATTATTTGCCCAACGTCGATAAATACGAGGGAAGAAATTGATACGGAAATTGTTAAACTAAATTCAGGCATAACCAATGCTGTAACTGAAGCGATTACAATTCAGACCAGATATAGAACTAACTATAACATTCCTCAGCTCATATTTTAGCTCTTACTAAAAACAAGAATAAACTGAGACGTATCTGGGCAAGAACGAGGAACCTATTAATTAAAGCTCAAGTAAACCGTGCTAATCGAGAAATCAGGTTTGCATTGAACAAACACAGGATCGATAGCTATAAAAAATGAACTCCAGCCACGATGTGGCAGGTGATAATACTTAAGCAACCACCCCAAGTTTCTTCGATTAAAGTTAGTGACAGCATTTATGTAACTGACTGATAAAAGTGCACTATTTTGGACGACTACCTAGAAAAACAGTTACTACCGCAATACCAATAACTAGTCAAGATTTTGCAAACGAACTAGCAACTGGGCTAACTAACAGTTTCCCAAACAACCCCGAAACATTAGACTCTACTTACCCAGCCGAAATACAATCACTCATTGATTTCCTTCCTCTTAAAAAGTCAGCTGAACATGATTTAATACCTAACATCGTTATGAAGGATTCCCTGAATAAAGTCATTACTTTTTTTGCGATCTTGTTCATGGCTAGTATGAGACTTGGATATTTCCAGAATACATGGAAATATGTTCACCTGTTTCTCTTCCCTAAACCTGGAAAGAATCATAAATACCCTCTAAGTTTTCTTCCAACTATCGCCAAATTATTTGAAAAAAATATTCTCAAGCGGCTGACAGCATTCCATTCCGGAAATGAAACGATACCGGTTTTCCAATATGACTTTCGTAAGAAATACGCAACCACGCATCAGCTATTTCGCATTTCAGAAATAATAAAAATGAATTTGGAAGAAACAACACTTCGTAGCCATATTCCGAGTTTGGAATAACGGGCTTCTATATAAAACGCCCAAAGCTAAACTACCTAAACAATTACTATTTGTTATGAAATCATTTTTGACTGAACGCTCATTCGCAATGAAAATAGACTGTTTCATTTTTATTAATAAGAAGATTAATGCTGGAGTTCCGCAAGGCTCTATCTTAGGCCCAACATTGTTTAACGTATTTGTTCTCGACCTTCCAGAATCCCCTAATTCAACAGTGGCAATGTATGCCAACGAACATATTTTGATCTGTCAAAATTCCGACATATTAAAAGCAACGCAGCTACTCCAAGAAAGCGCTAATATACTAGGCACATGGTGTAATAAGTGGTGTATTGCTCTCAACGCAACTAAATGCAAAACTAAATGGAACGCATCAAATAACGCTGCTGAAGCACTTGAACGTCTACCTAGAATTTTGCCAACAATTTTGAAATACATTAAAACCCCTACAAGACACTACGTTAGCAACATCTTCAAGTGCGCAAGTGCAAGAAACTATAATACTGGTTCAGGTCATATCTACACCCGACTCAAAAGAAAACTTGTAGCGCCCCATTTCATTTTACGTTACGATTTAAATATATACATCCTCGAGGCAGTTTGTTTTCGAATATGATTTTTGGCGTTGCGTGAATTAAATTTTGCCAAGGAACGCTCGACTTTCAAGTGGACACCTGCCGATAATTTCTCTGGCGGTCGTTCTTTCTATAGCGAGCCGTAGTCAAAGGAGACTAAGATCGATCGATATTATTTTAGAAGCCACCTCCGCGGATTTGGTATTGTTTTACCCAGCAGGCTTGAAAGCTTTAGTTTTGTAACAATTGACGAAGGCACAGCGGCGTCCCTTCATGCTTGATCAGGCTGATTTCCAGCTTCATCAAGATTTTTCCATTTTAGTTTTTTTGTGAGTTCTAATTTCGTGGTAATTAGGCGTGCTTCAATGTGCTCTACTACTTCCATGTGGCCTACTGCTTCCACGTGGACTGCTTCCAAGTCCACGGTATACGTGCCTATTGCTTCATTGCTCTTACTGCAAGCAACAGCGTCTCGGCTTTAAGCTCAGATGATTGGGGTTGCTAGCGTGTAGTTCCTTTGGCCGAATTTCTCGTGACAAACGGCTACTGCAGCTCATCTGTATACGCTCCAAGGCCCATTCTAATATCTCCAGGCAGAGGCTGGCAAGACCTACATGGGATCGCAAGATAGTGCCTCTTAAACATCCCGCAAGTACATGCATTGAACTTCTGCTTGCTGTTTAAATTATCGACAATGGGCTATTGCTTAAGAAATAACAGTTCTACGAAGGCCTTCCATTACCAAACTCTATGCGATAAGAATCCATGTTTTTTGGAACGCTTGATGCGCTGGTAATCCATCATTTTATGTATGTACCTTATGCATGTTTCCGCAAGCGTCCTTGAGGCGCTCGGCATGACCCTTGCGACGGACAAAAGCTTCGAGTAAAAAAGAATCTATTCGGGCGTTTGAATTGCCTCCGGATTTTATGATGTTTCCAAGCCCATATGTTGGACTCACTATTGTTGATGATTTGAACACATTTATTATGTGCCATTTTCTGTTTTTATGCAATAGGCTGTATTATATAATTGTTGTTCTGATTATATTTGATTGTGTATTCATGCTACGACCCTACTTGAACTGGCTGGTTTGTTCTTTTTAAGATTTAGGTTTACAAGGTAGGAGGTGATTAGTTTTGGTTGCTAGATTTGTTTTTATGGTGTGTTTAACGACAGGCGCCCAAAATTTGTTAATATGAAGTTTATTTTTAACCTTAAAGATCGCTGTCTAGTATTTACTCACGGTATATTTTCTGCCGAGAATTAAAGCTAGCTAGAACTATGTTCACCTCTCGTTATGAGTGGCGCAAACTTCCTCAGGGCACATACTTATCATCAGCAAGTAAAAGTAAATAATAGTTATTTATGTATTAATAGCATAATCAATAGATTATAGCACGCGAGAATGTTTATAACGCGACGGGAAGCGGAGAGCTTTAAATTTCCCGAGGTACGTGGTTTATACAACGTTTTATTTTATTTTGGTTCTCAAAATGGACTCCGTATTTTGGCTACAGACTATTGCGTCATCGTTGTGCTGGCGCTGTGAATTTTCGGTGTGCTATGGTTTCCATGCAGATTGTTGGTGTTGCTATACTACATTGTTGGTGCTTGTTATACTGCTCAGCTACTTTATAGGCCCTGGGGCCATAAAAGTCATTTTACGCTCACTATCGAGGGCCAATAAACAAGATTATGGTTCCAAAATCAAATATAACAGTTTAACAGTGCTAACATATTAAATATTTTGACAAATCAAACTTTTTGAACTTTACAATAAAAACAAAGTGATAGTGAGGCTCCAACCAATAGTTATTATTACAAAAACCAGTTTGAGACAAGAACAAAGCCATGTATCGCGAATTGGACGCTGAACTGCCTCAATTACTATTTTAAGAAAATGAAATGAGAACTGAAGGAATAAATCTGTAACATTGTGACACTAAATAATTTAAAAATCAAATTAAGTTAGGAGTAAAAATATCTTCACGTTTCCAATAAATTAAATACATTTTCAAATAGAAAAAAATGTATCCCGCTGGGGTTTGAACCCGCCACATCTGCAGCTCTGCAGATCGCTCCGCAGCGCATCTAATTGTAGCGAAATTCTAACTGCGCTACCGAGTCACTTCCAGATATGTCCGGCGCGCGCCTCTGTTGAACGTCACGGTGTTATGATTGAAAAAAAATTTCGCCTGATCTATGTGAAAGTTATTACTTGCTTTTATTTCAAAATTAACACAAAAATAAACAAAATTTTATTTTTTTAATGAGCTCGCCCTTTATATAATTGTATGAAATTGTACCGGTTTCATGCGAGGTAGATAAATAATATGTATGCAAATCTCGTCTTCCTCCGACAGATAGTTTGTGAGCTATGCTGCCAACAGACAGACAGACAGACTGACGGAATTCGTCATCTAGGGATGTTGAAACGTGAAGATCTGAAAAATTTCGGAATGTGATTTTTTCGTGATTACGTCTTTCAGACGAGAGAAGTAAAAACGAAGGGAAATCCAGAACCATCCAACAAATGAAGATATTTGCAAGAACGGGGGATGTCTACAGAGAGTGAAGGACCTAACTCCTTAAGGTGAAGTGACAAGAAGAAAAAGTTTAATCGTGCCGGACATTGGTGTGGAGAGAAAAAATGAAGTATACAAAAATGGAAGAAATCGTTTTAAAATCTGACACATTTTGGTAACCTATCTCAGTTTTTAAAGTAGTGAAGTGTATGTTTAAATTAATTATCTGTGTTACCTAGATTTGTATCCAAAACATCAGGTTTTTAACCTTTAAACCTTTCAATTTATAAATGTAAAACCCCATTGGCTTTCTAATATTTTCGGTTTTAATAATAACAAGGGTTTGAATGTCCCAAATACGAATATCAAGATTAATTCTTTAATGTTTAAAATTAAAAAGTTTTCTGCTCTTTTCGTGGTATCAGAGAAATATAGCTTTTGTAAATTATTTGAGTTTTCATATTACTGCATGCACGTTAATTCTTAGAGTTGGATTCTCAATATTTTTCAGAATCTTAATGAAGAGCGCCTTGAATGAAAGTTATTTGAAATATAATTTATTCACCAACGTTACAAATGTGTAATTTCAATATTATTCGATCAGTTTCTCAAATTATGGAGGTTTGTCAACATTTATTTATATCACTGTAACTCAATAACCTCGTACCTCGTTTTTGGATGGATATAAATAACTCAACTCCATTAACAAATCAGCTGCGAAACTAATCGAAGTTTTCTTTTCCGCGAAAATACGGTTCTGTACCCAGTTGTACCATTAAACGCCGATCGTTGGTTGCTGCAAAGGTCATAATTTGTGTGCCGGCTAAGACAAGCTAAAACAATTTGCGAACGTGTAGAAGGCCAAAAATATACAAAAAGAACATTTTTGAGTTAAAATCAATTCCGAGTTCGAATCTGCTTTGCATATTCAATACACGTCGTCGAGGTAGGTGTAAAAAATCGTGATCGGTCCTACACCTACGCCTGCTCCTTCTAAAATCTCTGCACATCAGCGGCGATACCGCTCCTCGGAAATACAGAAAACAAAGACAGCTAAGGCAGCGTGAGGAGGATCGGATCGGCGGATATTATAATTCATAGACTCGTCCACGCTAAATATAATTATTTGTATAATTATAATGTAACTTGGGTTGTCAAGAGACTCCTACGCATTTTTTCAGATATATGGCACAAATGAAACGCATTTTTCATTAATAAAAAGGAATAAATTTAACATAGCTTTGACGACAACAGCGGCTTGTTAAGGCAGCCTTTGGCTTCGTTTTTGACCAAAAAACTGCCCACCAGATTAAAACCGATTAAGTAAGTGCTCTGTCATGTCACCATCTGCGCGTATCGAAGCCAATTTTCGAAACTGGCATGTAGGGGAAAAGGATGTAAATACCACCGGCGTTGAGGTAAGAAGGAGAAGAACGAAAGGGCGTGAGGTATCGAGTTTGTGCAACTCGTAACCCAGCAGAGTTTATAAGATTATCGATGAGACTTCGTATAATGCGATTGATAGTAGATGATCATCGCCAGATAGGTCATTAAGATGTAACGAAATGTGAGAACTCAACTTTAGGGTATTGGGTTTTGGTAAAAACAAGTCCCAGCGAAACCAATAACAAATTTGATATTTTTGCAGCCTCAAGGCCAACGTAATGAAAAAAGATAAGGCAAAATTTGTTTTATTCGACATCGACATCGAACAGAAAAAAGAAAAAAAGTCACTCGTTCCTTTATTATTTTGTTACATTATCGTTAAAATAAACAAATTCCTAGTGGTGCTGCTTATTATTGTAATTACTAAAATAGCCTTTCTTACTTCAGTGTTTGGAAACAATAAAGTTGATTATTCTTAGGAAAAACTTTTTTGAATATGAAAGCATTAGGACTACTCATTCTTGTATCTAACTAAGGCGTTAGCGACTACCTTTTCAGGGAAAACTATTTTTGGATTGAAAAAACACACCCCAACATAATACTTATGACTAAAATTCAATTTTGCTTTAGAAAATATGCAGGTTGAGTCAAAATATTCGCTGTCCAGCGCCTGTAAATCTGTTTATCCCGTCGTTTGCGACTTCTAGATGGGCGCACGGCATTACCCAGTTCGAACTTCTTTGCAATTTTGCGCTTGGAATCAATTCAGCGAAGTAGTATACGACTTTACATGAAAACAGTAGCAGTGGGCTCTCGAAACAGCAATTAATAATATGATTGACGTACCACGTTGCACGACGAGGCATTTCCGAATGAATGCAGATATACATATGGTGCAGTTTATCGCATTACGTTCTTCGCTCTATCGCCGGGTGGACCATAATTATATATCAGTAAAACTATCGGTTTACGATTCTTGACAGTTGGAGAGTACAGTATAATTTAAGAAAATACATAATGGAAATAATATTTGATAAACAACAAACTGCCATTTAGTATTTAGGAAACTAAGTAAAATTAGTAAAGAACTGATGGTTGTTTACTTTGCATAAAATTAGGTTAGCTTTGCAATCTACAATAAGTAACCTCTGTAACAAACGCGATCCGACAAGCTACGCTATTTCAACTCGTAGCGGGAATCGCAAAGTCGGTAACTGCGCTTCCGGGTACTTAATAGGTGGAACAAAAATATCCCTAATTTTCACTCCCCAACCATCGTTGTTGAAAACAGTAGGAATCGTAATTGGGCAATTTCAGCATGCGATGTGTAGCTTAACGGGCGTTGGACACCAATGTACGGCTTCTTCAGCATTCGAAAATTATTACGAGTCTCTCAAATATAATGCGTCGATAGTTCATTGAGGTTGCTTAAAAGCAAAGGAAGACAAGGCTTAAAAACAAATTTGATTAAACGGCTGCCCACGTAAAGATAACCATTTCATACCTTAGATTTCGGGCGGCCAACAGTTGTTGGAAAAAATTTACTAACCCGTAACAACACATTTACACCTACACCCCTTTTGGGGATGAAACGGTTTTGTAAACGTCACTAACAGGAGTCCCAAAAAGCATCTTATATCTTCTGAAGTAAAGTTAAGATTCCTAATAATTTTCATATAGATATAGTCTTATCCTGAACTTTCATATCCAAATATAGTAATGCCAATTGCTAATTAAAAAATTACAGAAAACTATGCAGCCAACCTAAAATAAGCGACGAAATTAAAGTTGTTGAATTAACAGTAATAGTGTGAGAAATCAGAAATAACGTGTTTGGTCCATTACATATTCTATGAAATAATAATTAAGAGAAAGCAAATAACATCAAATTCTTCAGAAAATATTGCTTTGTATAAAATTGAAAATGAAAACTACATGCTTTATATTAATTTCTCATATTTCTTGTATACTACCAGATAAAAATGTTGAAATAGAACCTTAAAAACAAATAAACTGCATTGATCTGAAAGCGTTTTCAAGCGTTAAGGAGTGAATTTTGACTCGCCCTGTATGTGAAGCTATAATAAAAAGCACATTGTCATATGAACGCTAGATGTGGCATATAAATAGAAATCTAGAAAAAGTACATTTAATCGAGATAGATTTCCACTGGAGATTGGTACGAAAATCAAAAGTAGAACAAGCAATGAATGCATGGCAAACAAAGAAGAAACAGTGGTGGAATGAATACAAAGAATATAATTGGTAAATACAGTTAACAGGGTGGGCGAAAATAGGTTGGTAAAGAATGTAATCCATCCCTTCGAAAGAGAACGACAGGCTAGTTTTAGAGCAACAGAAGCAAAATATATGGAACATCAATGTCTGATTCCCTTCTCAGCTGGAATGCGATCATAATGACACAAGATAAGAACTGAAAGGTATGTGTAATATACAGTGTGGCTCGACAAGGCTGCAACAAATACAAATATTTTTTAGTAACAGTTTTATTACACACATATAAACTTTTTAACTAAAGTGGCACCCATTGGGTGCCCTAAAACCGATATAATAAGTATAGAGATGTTATTGGAATTGGTAGATACAGCAACATTAAAATGGAAATATGGAATTGAATTTAAAAACAGACTTAAAGATGAAATCACAATAACTGTAGCCTGCTTTGTGTAAAGTTGGTTCTACACGTTGGTGTTACAAGTTTGAGCTGAGTGAAGAAGGCAGTTTTAAATTGCTACTAGAGTACTATAGAACAGCGTTCACAGAATTCACACATGTGAACGACTTAAAATTAACTTAACTTAGATTTACAGACCACACAGTGGACAAAACACAGAAGGCAGCCAAACAAAGAACAACTCGCGAGAGAGGAGACGCGCACCGCACTCGAAAGGACTTCTAAGCGAAGCGGGTCCGACTCTTGTCTAAATATGTAAGATAATTTTATTAGAGAGAAATGTTAAAATCTGTAGAAACGTTCTTGACTCAACTTTTAACGTAGAATGTCTAGGTGAAGTTTATTGATATCCACAACGTTTCAGAACCATCATTAAGTTTAAGTTTATGTTTGCCCATGGGCGCAGCATTTAATTATTACGGATACTAAATAGAAATGGAGCCCCAAAAAAAAAATAGTAAAAACTGGTAGTCGAGCAATCAAACCTATGTTAACAGTGCTGTGTGTGAGCAGATTATTAGAAAAAATGCATAGAAGTGTCTGCTTTTTCTTTTCGAAATGAGCATTGCTTAAATTCAAAATGTAGACGCTCACAGGAAATATACATATTGGGAATCCACTTGGAAAAATATTGACAGAACGATTTACACAATTCAAAACTTGTAGCAAACTCAATTGCTGTTATGACTATTATAGACGAAATGGCAAGAAAGGTAAACGACAATACGAAAGAGGCCGTTCCAGGAGTGGAAAGTCTATCACCACTAAAATTAAACAAATAAGTGTGAAGTAAAATGACACTGATTTAGTACTCAAATCTCAAATGTATACTAGTACAACCATAGTAATGCTGACACAAGTGCCGACGAATTAAAATAGATTAAAAGCGCCCAACGCCGCAAACCCTTTTATGCAGTGCTGCCCATTGCCCCAAGACAATGAGCAGTCATGTATGTCGACATCCCACATAGTGGCATTCTTTGAGGTATGTTCCCAAGCTGTTGTAAGATTGTCACTACATGAAGATAATTCTGTGAATTACAAAAACGAGCAGAAATCATAACAAGCATATAGAGAGAGCTTTAAACGTCCAATATATCCCGATTAGTACACCGATGGGCACATAATTAAATGTTACAGCTATGGGCACAATAGCATAAAAAAATAATGTTTGTATAAGAAATAGATAAACATATAAAAATAAACTGCTCAACTACAGATCTAAAGAGTAGCTTCAGAATGTGTAGTTCAAAACGTAACCACCGAACTTCTGTAGATGGCGCCAAGTGGACAAGCCGCCACTGTGCTACAATGCTTGGAAATTTTTCAAAGTGGAAAATCGGCACCTTTCGCCAAAACCAAATAGCGCATGAAGGTGCTCGGGACCTTAGCAACAACTTTGCCCCCTTTCAAAATTTCGATATCTGTAGCCGTTCGAAAGCTACAGGCGATCCAGACGGACGGACGGACGGACGGACGGACAAAACGTTCGCATAAGTACGCTGAAGCTACTAATAAGTAGGCTTGACGCCGATTTTAATTATGACATTAAGACATCAAATTCAACAGCAGTTTAAACCTTTCACATTTTAAAAATGAGTATACGATTGACTGCGAAAAGAAACGAAATAATTAGATTATTTATTTGGTAATCGAAGAGAAGTTGCCAAATTTTTAATTCGTTTTTAACATTTACGGCAAAAAATTATAGTACAAATTCACAACGGGCGTCTTTAACTGAAATTTTGCACATATTGCAATGATTTAACTCTAATGATAATACAACAAAATAATAAATAAATGCTGTCACTGCGATATTTTCTGTTATTAAAAATCAAATTCTGACTGTTTAATTATTTATTATCATTTATGGATTCTAGTTAGGAATGTTATAAACGGTAGTATGCCCTCAATTAATAATTCATTCATCTGCTGAGGAAATTATTAAACTAGCTCTGAAAGCTATGAAACTCATATCTCACACGGGCTTGGGATCCTTGATTTGTTATAATTTCAATGTGACTGGTACGCCACTGGGTAGAAATGAAATTGAATTGCAGCGCGCAAGTGCTGCCTGTCTGTCAAATTAACTGGCCAAAACAATTCGAAATATTCTGACAGCTCGGGTGTGTAATTACTTCAAAAGGAATTTAATGAACAAATTATCCGGTAAGTTTGCAATTTTCGCGCCTTCAAACGGCGTCACTTGGTTCTTTTGTTTTCATGCTAAAACCTCGACTAAAGTGTTTCAAAAGGACGCCTAACATGCATTTGTTTTTTCTAACCTCAAATTGGCAATTTCCAATACGGATCCTGGATAACGGGCTGCTCATGGACATTAAAATTGAATGGAATCCGCTTCTTTGAGTCGTGCTTTAGGTATGATACACTTTCCGAATCTATAGCACCGGTTATTCGTTCGAAGGCACTAACCTCAAACTCTAGGATCGTGGCCGCTTGCTTGGACCCCTCTCCGGTGCCTGCTGTGGAAGCTGGAGCCCACTGGTCGTTCGAATGGCTGATTCTGGTGGTTTCCACTGCGCTGAATGGCTGGTAACCCTCGTATAGGCTCAGGAACCCCTACGGTTGTAGACTTTTGCTGGTACGGAAGCTGACCTCGCTGCCGTTCCCGTCCGAAAGAGGCAGCCGAAGCAAAATAATTTCAGGACGTGGATTTTGCTACCTACATTTGTGCAGATGCACCTCAAAATTCTGGACACACTGGTATATTTTATAACTCTCTATTTTAATGTTTACTATCTAAAAATTTAATTTTTCTGGAGAGCAAAAACTGGCTGTCAATTCAAGAATTTATTCAAATGTTAATTTCCCTGGTCGTTATAAACAAAACACTATCTAACAATTTAAAAAAGGAAATCAACCAAGTACAATAATATTACTTTTACAATTAAATTGAACTTATAAATATTTACAATACCTTATACTAAAATAATTGTCCTTTGAATTTCGGATTTTTCACTGTCTTATTGTGCCACTTAGTTTGTTTTTAATTTCACTGATTGTTCAATCCGCAACTTCACTGACTAGTTTTCACATCACTCTTGTTTCATATCCTGTCGTTTTCTTTTCTGCAATTTCTACTAAAGCTGCTTCCTTTCCTCAATTCTCACATCTTGCTGTAGCATGTAGTAATTTCTTTGTTTGCCTGGTTTATGCATTCTGCACAGTCCATCTATGATCCTTTTATTCTTACCTCTTATTTTAAAATTCTCATAAAATTCTCCACATGTTAATTACTTTAATTTCTACGCTTCTTTTAGACTGAACATATTTCGAATCTTTCTGTGCCAGTTTTATTCAAATGGGTTTAGCTTTGCTTCGCACACACCTTTTATATTATGCTAAAATTACATCAATGATTCGAACTTATGAAAATTGAGTTTCTTTCTTTGCCTATGTGTTCTAATAATCTCAATGCTACTGGCCATTTTTGCCAATGTAATTACGGGCTGACAATTTATGTGAAATTTTACAGTTGTGTGAATTATCCCAACTTTGTGCTTTTGTGATTTGATTTATAATTTGTTTGCACTGCAACTAGAGTTGCGTGGAGGGCTAAATACCATAGCAATATCTATCTTTTTTAAATTTTTCAAGTAGTTTATTTTTGTGTTCACTCTATCTCACGTTTGCTATATTTAATTATGGGTCCATCCGTATAAATAAGTTTGGGCTTCTAGAAGTAAGTACAATAAAAGGCATATAGAAGATGAGCTATGATATTAAGTTACCTAAGGGCAAACCTAGAAAATTGCAGAATGATGCAGTGAAGAAAATCTTAAAACAGAAAAGAAGCAACTATACACGCACAAAGTTACCACCGAAAGACTAGATAAAACTGGAAGGAATCTAAAGTCAAGGCTAGATGAAAACGCGTCACCCATGGTAACAGTGGGAGCGGATAGGTAGAGTTATCAGTGGAAAGTCTAAAGTCTACTGATTATTAAAGAAGACATAAACGTGTTAAACAGTTTTTTTATAAAAATTAATTACACTCGTAGAATCTAAAAGAGTGAAAATGAAACAGCATGGAAGGAAAACTAAAAGAAAAAGGTAAAAAGCATCTATGAATTACGACACAAAAAACTAAATAAAAACCAGGCGGCAAAGATAACGACCCAGGCAATAGAAAATAACAATAGCAGAAGCTACACGGTAAAGAACAAGATAAATAAAAAGATTATCAGCGAGCGATAACGATGCTGTACAAGAGAGAAAAAGATATGAAAGAATATAAGGAAAAATATTAAGTTAGGAAAATGGCATGTAAGAGAAAAGAAACAAAGAAAGTTAATGAAATAAAAAGAGTGAAAGTTGACATATTGAGAATTATTAAAATCAAGAAAAAGAGAACACCTATGGTACAGATAATAGAAGCATATAATGTGTGCTGGACGTAGGCGTACGTACGCTAACACCTGTGGTAGCCGTCAACCCCTAAAAAACAAGGGAACTTTTCCTCACTTTCGACGGGCAAGGCTAGCCACCTACCCGGTTTAAGGGCAAAGAGGGCTCATAGAACCACTTTGTGGTTAAAACAGGCCAATAGCATATAATAAGAGGAAGAAGACACGAAGAAGAAGAATTAAAGATGTAGCAATTGAAAGAGGTGCTGCAATAAGAAGCGTTGATTATTTAATAAAGAGAAACCTTACAGAGGAAATAAAAGAAATATAAGAAAATATAAGAAACAAAAAATAAAAGAAGAAATATATTATCAGAGGCAGTACACCTAATAAATAGCACACTTATTATCGATGTTTTTTTAACGAATATTAAGAGTTATAATCCCATGACTCGCTGTATTTTGTTGCACAGGGATTTTAACGAAATTATAATGCTTAAAACAGATATATATATTTTTAGGCGTACTTCGAATTATATTTAGGAAAAGAATATAATGATTTGAAATATATACCAGAGAGAACGAACGTAATACTATTTTAATACCTGAGTTCCAATGCTAATGATCAATGGTTATCCCAAACACACCTATTGTTGGTTTTTATGGTTAAAATGCACGACCTAACTGAAAAAATCAACTGACAATTCTTCATTTGACATATGAAGCAAAACCAAATTAGCTCGTACCAAATAGAAAATCACGAGCCGCTATGTGAGAGGTCCTATTAGCCAATGTCCTAAATTTAAGAGATAATGATTAGCTCATAGTTCAACGAATTATTTTCTCAGAAAAATATCACAATGAGTTGTTAAAATTTCAAAGCAATAGAAAAAACTAATAGAAGAATATAAAGCGAGCCTAACGTAAGAAATAGAACAGTCAGTTAAATAAAAGTTAACGAACTATGATAAATACAAGGAAAAAAGAACCGTTAAAAATATGATAAAAAGCAATTAAAGAAAGATCCTGGATCGATATTGGTAACAAATTTACAAAAGCATACAAAGAGAAACAAAAACTCTTATACAGTGCACTGAAGCAAATAAAAAATCAAAAGAAAATATACTGCAAAGTATAAAAGATAAGAATTGAAACCTTCCCTTACAGGATAAAATATTATGGAAGAATAGAGAGAACACTTTAAAAATCTAATAAAAGAAACAAGTGAAGATAAAAAGAATATGATAGTAGAAAAAATAAAAAAAAGGAGAACAGATAAAAGATATAAATAACAAAAACTAACCTAAAAAGGCATTCCAAAAAATTACATTAGGAGTGTACCTGAACATGATGAACGGCAACGCTCAGATTTATGCACAAAGAGAGGAAACAGTAACTGACGAATTTACTCAAGCAATGAATGAAACGAACACCAAACGATTGGTAGGCGGGAATTGTTAGTCCGATTTATAAGAAGGAAGATAGTAACAAAATATTCTCATATTAGAAGAATGACTCTGGAAAGTACGGTGGGAAAGATGTATGCTGCTAAACATATATTAGAGAACAAAGTAAAACAGAACAAATTCAGAAAAATAGCTAGAGGAACGAAAAACCAGACTTTGATGCAATACAAGTATATGAAAAAGTAATTAAAATGGGAAGATAAATACACGTATATGTTGTAAACATGGAAACAGCGATCGACAGAATAGAAGCAGAAGACATGTGGAAAGTGTTGGTAGACAGGATAATACAGAAATCTACGTAAGAGTAAGAAATGGAAAGCCTAAAATATTTACTGGTGAAATCGAACTACAAGGGTGTATCATGAGCCCTTTGTTTTTAAATTTGGAACTAGACGAAATAATCAGAAAACGTATGAAAACACTCAAAAACTATAATGTAGGATAATAAAAAAAGAATGTAATAAGAATATCTGCAATACGGTACGCAGACAATATGATAATAGTGGGACTGCAAAAAACATCAATAACTTAAACTCAGACAATAACGAAGAAATTTAAATGGTCAAATTGACAAAAAAAGCTTACGATGGCTAAGCTAATCTCTGAAACAATGGCTAAACTATTTAACAACATATAATCTAGTCTTTTAAAGAAACACAAAATCCCAATAGAATTAAAGTCAGAGGCTGCAATAAAAATAGAAAAATTATACTTATATATTGTTATAATAATAACGTTGTGTGGTAATAAATAAGTAAGCTTATCACCAATACTAAAAGTTTTAATTTGAATAATTGCTTCTCTCACGGGTTATTAAAAATTATGATTATTGACTTGAGCATTAATTGTATTTACAAGTGGTATGTTGCCTCCTATAATTTACCCACTGGCAACTAATTAACTTTAAAGCGCCGGCTAGCTTTTGAGAACTCCAATATCTCCAAGGTTAGGTTGTAACACCGTATAAATTTTGCCATAGTATAACAAATGCTCAATTTTAATGAATGACAGTTAACCTCAAATGTTGACGGTAAACAGAGCTGATAGAACACGCAAAATCCGGCGTAATTGAACTCAAATCCACTAAAAATCAATAAATTTTCCTCAGGTAAACAAGAACAATGGATTTCAACGAATCCAGTTGTTTTCTTTCACGTCATAGGTGATGCCAACTGGCAACTCTTTTGCTTGCTCTCCAAATTTTCTGCTTTCAGCAAAATGATGTGACGTCAAGCTCGTAATTTCCTTCTAAAACGCTCCCTGCGGCTGCTACCTGCTTCTGGACCACGAACGAAATCTTACTCGGCTGTTGTACAATGCTTTGCACCGCTCTCGGCTTCCAGCATTCTCGAATCGGGCTTCAAAAGTTGACTTCGTAGCCGGATTACGTTGTCAAGGGAAACCAACAAATGTGCGAAGCTTCAGGATCAATCTGGGCTTACACTTCAGAACACTAAAAAAATTAAGCACAACTGGGCTTTGGCGAATAAATAAACTTCGACAACTGGTAGAAATTATAAGCTTTAATTCAAATCATAACTGGGAGCCAACGTTACAAACAAGCTTCTGGCCTGGCTTCACTAATAAACAATAACAATTGAACCTCTGGGTCTCCATAGCAACAAGTTAACAATTATTTTAAGTACGTTTTTACAATCTATTCATTAACTACTAAAATAGTTTTTCTTAAATGGCATTCTGCAACACTTTAATCGCACTTTTGTTGTATATTTTTTCTTTCAGTTTTATAAACACTGATTCGTAAGTTATTAGCACGTTCTTGTAGTCTTTTATAGTTCTCAGATTGCTTTTCAAATGCTTTTTGCATCTTTATGGCTTTTTACACTGTTTCTTAAACTTTTAGCTGCGTTATCGATTATTGGCATCTTGATGTGAATACAGAACGCCGCATAAAACTTCTGTGACGCTTCAAAACACCTCTGCACTTATGCAAATTTGTCTTGACGCTACACAAATAACCTGTCAGTCATCATAAATTAGATGTATTAGCTATATCGACCACAAATAATAAAAAATTAGCTGAACGCAACTCTGCGGATACTGTATTGTTCAATTACTAACCTCTGTACTTAAATTACAGTTATTGCTAATCATGCCTTGTGTAATTATCAATGTTTACTAGTGACTTATTGTTGCAATAAATAGAATACGACTTCTGGACCTATTTGAACTTTCTTTAGTCTTCGTACGTTAGCAATACCATTACAATATATGCATGTGAATTTTGGACAACTACGCAAAGACAGAAAAGCAGACTTACAAGTATCGCGAAATAATAATAGAACAAGGACCTAATGAGAGTGAAAGAATATAGATCAGCAATATACCATTTAGAAGCTAAATAGAGAGAAAAACAAAAAATTTCAAGAGGAACATGGAAAGCAAAAGTACGAACTGTAGCAGAGAGAGAGGGATGAAGTGGGACAAGACAAAACAACTTGCAGAAAACGGAAAGACATGAAAAGAGATCTGGAAGAAAAACCTAACAAGCTCAACTCCAAACTAGCTTGACACCGAAAGGATTGTAGGATTAAGCAAGTACATATAAATATGTGGAATTATCTTTGTTTTTTCATCTTTTCTAAATAAACATTGTTTAGATTCAAAATATAAAAACACAAATACAAGGAAGGTAAAGACTGCACCTTGTTAGTAAATTTAGCTTTATATTGTCATAATTAGCAACCAAGGGTCAAGATCAAGGCTAATACTGACAAATTCACCTTGGTCTTGGTTTCCCAAACCCCTGTTTGTAACATACTCTCTAGGAACATATTGTAACGAAGGATAGAGAAGGGCGGCCCTTAGCTGTGGGCGAAAGTTGTATTTAGTATTTTTCCAGCTGGTAAATATCGGCCTAGGTTAGCTAACTAGTCGAAATCGTCGGGGTTCCAGCCAATCTGCAAGAGAAACTATGGAATAGGGCGCCAGGTTCTCGACGTAGACCAATCCTTGGGTCAGACTTCTCCAAGGTCAGAGATATACCAAACAAATCAAAATAACAGCAGAACCAATAACTAGTAACAATATTAGTTTATTCAGAATTTGGTTCTATAGTGCAATAACGGCAAACTCATACAAGACACATACCACCAATATACATATACATATAAAACAAATCAACAAGCAATATAAATATATCACAGCCAATACAAATTATCACAAATAAATATCATAAGTTGACCTATAAAACAACGAACAGTGCTATGTAATTCAAGTCTAGCCAGAAGGGCGTTAGATGCTACGTAATCACCTAGATAGTGCTCAAATATTAAATCAAATTACTAAATGCAGAAGCAAGTTCAATCATAAATACAGCAGCGATCACCGTGAAGCGGCGATCGACACAACACGTGGCATGACTAAATTACCTTACGATATAAACCAAAAAGCTCTAAATATTCAAATATACTCCGTTAAGCGGAGTGCAATCCTAGGGGTGCAAATAGCGCAAGCATCAAGTAAGACCAACATTTAACCCCGAGAGTTGCCTTAATAAATTGACTTTACTGCAAACAAAATTTAGGCGGAGCGGTACCTGCAGTTTATGAGCTCTCACCAGAGGTGCTAGGACCTATAAGAAATTCATAAGGCGTTCTCTGAAGCTTCAAGTCACTTACTTGCGATCATGCTAAACCTTAAAGTTGACAAAGAATTTAGAAACAGACAGTCGATTAAACACAATAATAATTCTGTTGGCGGTAGCATAGCCACGGCACACACATTTTGACAGTTAAAGCAAAACTCAAATGGCCGTCAACGCACTAGGTTGTTACGCGTGAAAATCACATGAACAAAGTGATTACAAGAGCAATTTAAACGTGGCTGCAAAACAGCCGGGTAAGTAAACCAATTAATCAAATATCTAATTACACAAGTAAGCACAAATCATAATACGCAAAATACTAATATAGCAGTTCTAAAAAAGGTCATACTTATGAGCTCAAATCAACATACAATACAATAACTAAAGCACTACAAAAACCTTAGCTATACGCGGCACGTGGTGTCGAGCTGGGGGGACGTGGCAACCAGGCAGTTCGCTGGCCATGGAGACGGCCTTGCCACGGGCTGCAGACGAGCCTCGCTAAGTGTTACAATGCGGCGATCGCAGGGGAATGGTAGCAAACCTCAGCCGCAGGAATGGGGAGCACACCGGATTGTAAATGCACCGCATTTTCCAAGCAAAACAAATCGCACCAATACGGAGAATCGTTCCAAGTAAAATCACATTTTCAGGGTAGTAAAAAAGGCTAAAAATACAAATTTCCAGGTAGATTACGGAGCTAAAGGGAGGAAATCGTACAAACCTTAAGATGTAATATAGCCAATTCGTTCAGTCCAGGGCGCACCGCAGGGCCCTCCAATCAAATCCGTCAGTGACGAAACGAATGCCGGTAATATAACCCAAATTACCGGAACATTCCAAAGGGGTAACGATGCCTCTCAGATCCCTTGAAAATGGAGTTGGTTACCAAAGCCGATGAGACAGGGACCACATAAGTAGCGATCCAACTTACACGAAACAGGACTCGCAAGGGAGTGGCCGAAAAATTGCTCAAAAACAGTCTAATTCAACTTATCAAAGTTCCAAAATCTGAAAGTAGACCATCAGAAAAACTGAGGAATGCAAAGTGTGGCTTCAGCTGATAAACACAAAGTTATACCTTATTCAAAATTGAGAATGATGTTAATATGGTTGCCTAACCATTTAGAGAAAATGTATTGTATATTTTGGAAATAAATGTGAAAAGTAGAATCTAATTACTTATTTCAAATATTGCATGCAAAACGACAAAATGAGCGTAACAATATCTTTAGCTGGGCGTATTTTTTTAGTATCTTAGTTTTTTTGCTTTTGAATAGATTAATCAGTACACTTGTTTATTGCAACCAAAATTGTTAAGTTCCTCTAGGTGCGGAACATCTCAATATGTAACCCCACCATAGTGAAATTTGACACTTTAAGAAGATTCGAAGATTGGGATTCCTCATGTACTGGATACTACTCTATGATGGTAGCAGAATTTGTTTGTGTACGATATTGGTTTTCATTAACGATGTCAGATTTAAAACAATTGGTTTTATTCTTTCAAAACCAACAGGTGCAGAGATTCTCACTTCCTTTTTCGATAAAAACTAACCATGTGCTTGCCTCAGAGTTTGAAATAGAAGAATCTTTGATTTTCTGTGCCACCTCATAAATACAAAGATCATGGTAATGGGTGTCAATTGACTGACTACTCGTCGGGGCCCGATACCAAATAAGAAAAACCCAAATGTCAGCAGTTTGTCTGATGGTAGGTGGCCCCGGTGCCCTTATATCTTTACGCGCCTCTCGTTCTCCCAATTAATAAATTACCGAGGACCCGATGACGAGCGGCAATAAATTTTACTAAATAAAGACGCCAGGTAAATGTAAGCATTACGTCCCTCTCTTTCCCCGATGCGACCCTGTCTCGGAACTGACGCGTAGCGTGAAACATGGGAGATGCAAGTTTAATTCACGTGAGTTATCGAACTGCGCTGTCTTATATGGTAAAGTTAGAGTTATAGACAGGTTCTCGGACCACCACGAGAAGTCGAAATCAATAAAATAATTCTACGACATGAATAATTCCACCGTTGACTTGTTGACTTGGATATACAAATGTTAACCTTTTTATTGGGAAGTGGACGTAAAGCTGAAACATTGAACCCAGACTTTATTATTGTTTTTTGTCTCGCTCCGGTGCGAGTGGCAATAAAAGGCGGCGTACGCGGAAAAGTCCAAATTTGCACTTGCTCACGATTTTATTAATTCGTAAATTCCTCGGCGAGAATAGATGTCGCAGGCCGGCGAAATAAATTAAGCAGAAAGCGGAGAACAAGCGTATCGAGAATTTTTATTGATAAAACGTCTAACGTCCCGGCGATATTTTATTCCGTCAGGTGTTTTATCGCTCCGGCACATTTTCTGAAAAAGACGGCTTACTTTTCGACAGAGACGGATAGCGAGCCATCGGACACGTGCTCGGTTCTTGTTCGCGTGGGCAGGATATCGCGAATAATAAAGGATTAGTCTTTTAATGCGCATTGAGACGACAGATTAGCAGAAATATTAAAAACGTTGGCGTCTTAATCCACGCCAAATTTGCGGTTGCACACAAAACCATAAATTCTGATATTACTACATCTGATGAAGTTGAGAATAAAACATTGATTTTAACAAATTCCAATATTTTTACCTGAAAAACTTCATCTGCTACCAACATACGAAAAATGAAATTCTACATAAACCTGTTATGCATTATAAAATACGAATTATTATTTAATTACATTTATTTAGACAACACAAATAAATGACAGGCGCAGTCTTAAAAATGATGAAAAAGAGACAAAACCGAAAAAATTATCATATAAAAAGGAAAATTGAGGAGATAAACGAAAACAACGAAATTGAACAGTTGTTAAAAACACCATAGTTTTAATCTACATAAAAATGCATCTACATAAAGAAACAGCAGCTACACATACAAAACAAACAATATAACTATTGTAATGGATTGCATATAAGTAGATTAAGTTCATTTAGTAAGACAAGACAAGAATTTGATATTATATTAAAGAAATTGATTAAAATATTTCACTATTAGATATGGAAAAGACGTGTATGGTAGGAAGAACATAATTTAAAATACTACAGGCTATTGAAATAATTTCTGGAATTGGATGTTGAACTTAGTTTATTATCGAATAATTACATCTTGTGAATTGGATAGCGTCAGTTGTATTTACTGGAAATAGGACACGGCAGGATTTTTGGAGTAAGAGTTTTGAGAATTGGAAGTTTTTTCAACTGATGGAGTTGAACTTGGCTGAACTTTGTTGGAGTGACGTTTTGAGATTGGCACTAGTTGGGGTCACGTCATGTGGCTTCTGACAGATCGGTATTTGCATAATTTGGATTGTCAGCATCTTTCTGTGAAGGGATAGTGTCGAGGTTCGTGTTTCTGAATTGTATGCTGATGGAAGGAGCAATTTCTGAAGGCGTTTGCAGTAGGCTGGGCTTGAACTGGGATTACTAGGTAGTTGGTACATATACATTTGGATCTTTGAAAAAGCGGATTAAATTCTTTGGACGAACTGCAGTCACATGTATTGATTGAGCAAACTAAAATAAACAGTAAATGAGTGAAGTGTGGTAATTAATAAAAGGACTACTTACTATTTCATGTTTATTGAATGACATGTAACGTAACAAGGAGATATTTGCGATTGATATTCCATGTACATGGTTTGAAGTCACATTCACGTTTATTAAAATTGTCACAAATATTTGACATAAGTTTTCATTAAACAAATGATATTTCAGAAAAAAAAACAGTCTTGATATTGAGTGAACCGACTTGTTTTGGGATCATCATATTTTACTAAGCTAGAAAGATTAAATAACTAAATATTAACGATCCATAAATAATGGGCATACAAAAAATAGAATTCGTACAGTCAAATGTGACATATAAAGAATATCAAATAATTGTCGTAATGTAAAATAACTACATATCTAACTCATATTGCAATACAGCCTATCAGTGTATAATTAGACGCCGTGACGTAAGGCTCTAATAACATCATTAGGAGGTGGTGTGACTATTGCACTATATAAAAAAAATAAGACGAACTAATAATGTCTGAAGTCTTGTAATTTTGCACTTCTAGAAGTAATTCAGAGAACGTAGTTTGTGAATTGCATGAGCCAGGTTAATATGTTTGGTAGTTAGCAAAGGATTGGAAACTTGTTGAGGGGATGTATAAGGTAGTTATGCTTAGAGTAAGTTGTGTAAGCAAGAACACCAGGTCAAACCTTGTGCAGCAATTGTAGCCTGCGCTAACTCACATTTAAACTGAACAGAGAGGATGTTACGTAGATCTGTTTTTATATTGAGAGTGTAAGGTATATCTACTGGTAGCTTCGGCTGTATCAAACAAGGATACCTACTGGTAGGTACCCAATTGATTAGAAACTTACCGGTAGATTAGATTTGATTGTAGTATTAAATAGGTAAGTAGTCGTGGTTTCCTTTAAGTGTAAGTAATTAAACCACACATCCTAAAGATTTTTGTAAAAACGATAACTTACTTAATCGCGCTAGAAAGTGCAATGTTCCTCAAACCTCAAACAAAGTACCTGAAAATTGTTATAAAGATGTAGCAAATACTGAAATGACGTACTAATTATCATAATAAAATAAAATAATAGACGAGGTAGTCTCTCATACCAATGCGACTTAAGGTGATGTGTTTCCCAAAGACATGCTGGTCAATTTTAGTAAAAAGGGATAGAGGAAGGATACCCAAACGCTCGATACAGTACACGATAGCTGCACAATCGCATATGACACATCAGAGCACATTCACCTTGAAGATACGAACTCTGTCACTAACAGTCTAGTAAAATTTACTTGAAATACACTTTCTGTTAGCGTCGTTCTTAAATAACAATAATTTAGATAAAAAATCAGCCGTTTTAACGTTCCACCCGAAACGGAAAACTGCTCAGAAAAAAATAAAACAAACAAGTTGCATTGTCACCGTAATGGCGAGTTGCTAGCGTTTTAAAATATTTCCCGGTAAAGAAAGTAAATATGACGTACTGCAATTGTACACCATACTTGTGAAAGTTTTTGTAGACAGATATTTTCATCGTGCGAATAAGTGTTAATTTCTGTGTATTGAGGCAATTATTCAAACTTAAATAAGGTAGGTACTTCTTGCAATAATAATTCTTTGGGTACTGATAATTACATTTTAATCAAGATTTTAAACCTTGGTTGCTTTTTTACATAACACGGTAGTAAATTTAGTTTTGTGTAATTAAGTTATATTCAATTAATTACGCATTTTGAAAAAAAATTATTAAATGTGTATAACAAACTTAATTTGGCATTGCAACATGTTTTAAATTTTTTTTCAATAGAAGACTATCTAGTTTATTTTATTGAGTGCCAAAATCAGCGGAGAAAAAGTAACGAAAGTTATAATTAATTCTTTGATTAAAAACTATAGCAGGTAAAATTAATAATAATCGATTGTGCAAAGGTAATAAAAGTCGAAAACTAGTAATTTAACAATTAAGTAGACCAAATTGCGAGTTTTCTATTTATTACGTAGCTTAAAAACTGAGTTATTCAATATTGGGGTTGGCACGAGAGTAAAATGTTGCTATAAACAACACGTAACCTATAAAAATTTAAACTTAGACATGAGCCTTAAAAACGAAAATTCCATCCTACGTGAATTATTAGATGAGATGAGGGAAAAAATAGTTACTAGTCGAAAAAATTGTGAGATCGGAAAATCTGGGTATGAAAATTGCGAAAGTAAACAAGCCGAGGTGTTATAACAGTAGCATGAAAATTGGTGGTACGAGGATTACAAATAATTTTCCGGGTATTATTGTGAAGCTGAAGAGTTCTCAGAAGTGTGGAAAAGCCAAACGAGATATGACTAAGAATATAAGCCCTATTGAGTTGGGAATTGGCGTTAAAAAAACTAAAGGCAGTTACGGATAGTGCAATAATAATAAAATCAGGAAGGAATCGAGACTAATTAGCCAAATAAACGAAAAATTAAGTGAAGTTAGATACTTTTAGGAATCCAAGAATTAAGATTGTTGGGGTTGAAATTAAATATAATAGCGAGGAAACTAAGCGAATAATTACAAATAAAAACTGTTTTAGGGCAGAAAGTTTACTCAAGGTGCAATATATAGCTATTATCTTTATGACTTTATTTTATTTTTCTTGAAATTTATTATTATTCTCAGGGTTTTATCACGTTTTATCAGCATGCAATTGTAACAAAATTAATTGTTTGACTCTTTATCTCTTTGGGTTACTGTGGAATTTAATTAAATATACACACTAAAAACGTAACACTTAATAGGAGACAATTATTTTTTATTAATAATAAATTTATATTTTCAATATTGAATCAATTTCTTTAACTATTATTGAAAATTACAATTTAGTATTAAACTCAATTTTATGTTAGTTATATTGTATGTGCTCATATAGGTTATTTATAATTATATGATAGATATTTTTGAGTCTTATTTTGTTTATTAAACTTTCATTTCTTGAACAATGTTATATTTGAATAAATAAATTTATTTGTCGTTATTTTCTTATTTCGTGATTATAATCAATTCTATATTTTTAAATAGATGTTTTATTCTTTTATCGGTTGCGGGATATTAATGCCTTGTTTACATATACAAAAGTAGGCTGGTAACTAAATCATAACTGATCTGTACGGTAATAGTCCATTACCGTACATGGCAACCATAACCAGGCAGCAACCGATATACTATTGAACAAATCACGGATGTTATGAATCATAACAGCCTCATATGTTTTAAAATCCTCGCTCTGCGAGCTCGGATTTCAATACATCTGCGGCAGTTATGATACTCATAACATTCCTAGATATGTTAATAGCTATTACTTACTGCTTTTGTTCTCAGATCTGCTATTATATCATTGAAATTGGTATACACCTACATGATAATGTTTTCTTTCTTCGAGCTCAAATATCCTCTGTTGTTAGTTTGCAAATTGGGCTTTCCACCATCTACATCCTGGTTCATTATATTGTATTGTAGTTAGCAAACTATCTAGACAAGGCTTTATTTATGCACGCACACTTAACATCTTCATTTTATGCTAATTTTCTTCTTTAAGACCACATTATTACAATTTTTAATTGTACATAAAATACGTTTTTTCTCTATAATAACTGTCAAAGTGTTACAATGTTGGTAGATATGTGATAAAACGCTAGGAAATTTTTATACCTCGTGTTGGTAGAACTTTTTCAAAATTATGGTTATGTGTCAATTTTGAATTTCAAAGTTTCCTAATTTGAACTCTTGACAAATTTATTTTTTTAACATTGAATCATTATCATCATCAATAAAATCGGATAAAAAAAGAAAACCAAGAAATATTTTAAATGCAAAAATGAAGCAAGCGATATTAAATTATGACATATCTGTCAAAATTACAATCATTTGTTTAGTGGAAGAAAAGAACTAAAAATCTATGTACCAACATTATTAAAACTAGGGACCCTGCAGGAATGCAACTTATCCCCTAGAAAGTTGACCTACTTTACCTGTATTTATTATTGTATAATTTAATTGTTATATCTTTAACTCACATTTTAGACTGGTGTCATTCAAATTTATATTTTTACACATTCCATTATGCTCTCGTTTTTAGAATTCCCGCCAAAACCTTGGATATTTCTTCATTTTGAAATATCGAAATTTCAGATTCCTAGTTTTCAATCTTTATGCCGTTTTTAATTTTACAAGTCATATTTTTAGGTTAACAGTTCTGAAATATGCCTGCCTCCAATTCAACATTATTAATCTCTTTTAACAACAAATATATAAGAAATAAGCTCATGTTTTATCTATTCTAATAATATTAGTTTTACAGATAAATACAGAACAACTCAATTCAAAAATTAGTACCTTCAACCATTTGTAACTATAATAATTGCAACAACAAATATTCAAATAACTGGTATTGTTTCTAATTTTACCTTTAAACTAAATTAATAACTATGATTAGTAACTATTATTCTATCTAACTTATATTAGTTTTAGCTAATGGAAAGTCAATTTTCTGATTAACTGCAAATACCATTGTAGGAAATAGAATTTTCTAATGATAAAACATAGTGAATTAACTTAATGACCTTTTTATTTGCTTTATAGTTAGGCTGCATGTTATTTATATTTTATTTAGAATGCTTTGCCATTTTAAGATCATATCAATATATATAAAATGTGAAAAAGAAAACTACATACACGATTTATGCAGAGCTAGGGCCTGATATACGTATTTAGCAAACTTATGTCGACGGGGACGGTGTTTGTGGGTTGGCAAAGATGTGCTGTTTTTTGAGAACTTGCAGATGTTTCAAATGCCAGGACTACAACCATAAGGAGAAATACTGTAGAAAAAAAACAAAGGTTCTCACTGTGCTGAAAGTTATGACAGAAATAACTGCAACAAAACCACTACAATTTGTATTAATTCTACTGAAGCTAACCAAAAATACAAATTGAGCTATGATAAAGAGCATGCAGCTAACGATTATGGAAAATGTGCTTTTTATAAACATTATTACATACTTAAATGGATCAGGTGTTTAATCTAGTAGATGAGGAGATTATTGTTACTGAAGTGGCCAAGGGGTTCCTAGAATGTAAACATTTTGTGCAGCAGGCATTAAGCAGTAAAAATGTATCTGTCATTCACTTTAATATAAGAGAACTGGATAAACATTTTAAGGAGATGGCTTCTTCTACATTATTGTGTGTACCCAGACTCGAATTTTAACCATTGCTGATCTTTATTCAATTCCTCGATAAAGGCTTATAATATAACGAAAGTAACATCAATAAATGTGATGGAATAGTAGTGTTTGCGAAAGAACTTTCTAATGTGTAGCGGCAGTATTGTGCAGATAGGAAACATAAAAAACAATACAGCTTAAACGCAGAAATGAACATAAATTTGTAGAATTATTTATGTGCAAAAATGCTTATGTGTCAGTTGGTGTAGCTTGAACAATCGTCCACGTACGATCAGTAGAGTTAAGTAACGCTCTTTCTGGTCGGAACTTGGATGGGAGTTCCACGGCTGTCTCTCTCAGCGCCTCGTGGTATGGCTGCCACGGAAATAGTTAGTCCCGGATGTCATGACAGTCGTTAGTGGGGTTGGAAGTCCCCATAAAATGTACTGCGACGCCTATAATTGGCCTAACGGCTGTTGGCTGAGTACCAAAATAAATTATAACTACACCGACCCGTGAAGAAAGTCTAAGTTCCACTTGCATAGAACACATTTTTGTTAAGAACTCTTGGAACTTTAATCATTTCAGAGGTTTTGTAATAAAATCCGCTTTGATACATTACTATATCGTGGCTTTCGTCAATAAAAGTGAAATTTACCATGTAAAATCAAAAAAGTAAACCAGTTGGGAAAGTAGATTATAACAAACTTAAAGAACTGAGCAATGAGCAAATGTTTTTACTCACAAACTGTAACATTACATAACCCTAGCGACAGAAATACACACAAAACGAAAATTCTATGGAAGGAAGCCTTGGATAACTACTGCGATTATGGTATGTACCAAGCACAGGGACAAGATGAAAGAAGAAATAATAAAAACAACCCTAGATATCCAATTGGGTGGAAGAACTTCCGAATCTCCAGAAGCAGATTAGACAAAGGTATCGAAAATGCGAGAAATTTATATTACTCTTACTACATATTACAAAGTGCGGAGCTTCAAAAATCAAGGAAGACGATTAACTCCTTTCTGTAGAAAAAAGTAACAACTTCCATCAAAATAACGGATATCACCACTGACCGCTTACATGATTACTAGTATTTTATTTGACAAGCATACAGGGTGTAGAAATGCTTTAGGCACCATAGGGATTTCAATGGTAATTTCTTCATATGAAAATATTTGCTTCCCTAATTATTTTAGAGCAAACTCGTATTGAAGTTTTTTGTAGAGAAAAAAATTCTGTATCCATTTATGCCAGCATTTGTCATTTTACAATTCGGAAAACCGAAAATTTAAAGAAAAACATTACCATTTTTAAACAAATCAGGGTGCCTTGAAATTACTAAAGCATCTCAAAGCGCCAACAAATTAGTTTGCTGTTTATTTGGTTGCCGTTACATTTGACAGATGCAAACAAATAAACAGCAAACTAATTTGTTGATGCTTTGAGATGATTTAGTAATTTCAAGGCACCGCTGATTTGTCTAAAAATGTTAACTTTTTTCTTTAAATTTTCGGTTTTCCGAAATGTAAAATGACAAATGCTGGCATAATGGGATACAGAATTTTTTTCTCTACAAAAAACTTCAATACAAGTTTGCTCTAAAATAATTAGGGAAGCAAATATTTTCATATGAAGAAATTACCATTGAAATCCCTATGGTGCGTAAAGCATTTCTACACCCTGTATAATGTAGGCTATATTACACGAGGATGAAGTTTACACACGAGCCGAAGGCGAGTGTTGTAATCCTCCAAGTGTAATACAGCCATTATAGGTGTATCAAATACAATATTTTATCTACAACTATGTATATAGCTTTGATAAGGGTCCCGGGTGGTGTAGCTTGAACAAGCTTCCACGTTCGATCAGCAGAGTTAAGCAACGCTCTTTCTGGTCAGAACTTGGATGGGAGTTCCACGGCTGCTTCTCTCGGCGCCTCGTGATACGGCTGTCACGGAAATAGTTGGTCTCGGATGTCATAATAAAAATAAAGTAGAATAAAAGATAATGGCAGGTACCTAACTGCTTTCTTTATCATTAAGTTGGTGACACTGTAAGTCTAAGTCAAATTCGAGGTTAGCAGGTTAGGTTTTGCATCAGTTTTGGCACCTGCTAACCTCGACGTTAATCTCATATATTGGAGCCCACTAATTTAATATAATACCCTGTGGAATATGGAATTCCATTTTTCACTAGTGCAATATGAGCCGCTTTTTGTATTTAGAGTTGGATATATAATGCACTTATTATTTGACAGTTGTAGATAAATATGTTAGCAGCATAGGCAAACTGTTGACAGGCAAACTGAAAACTGGTTCAAAAAAATCTTGCATTGCCAATAATATCAGGACAATGGTATTAGAAGCAACAAGTGAGACTCCGATCAGTAATGTCATGACTGCTCTTAATGCAGACAACACATAAACTATTAAGCGCACAATGCTTCGCGTGACGTCCCTTTTATTTGGATTGATACACCGGTTTCCTATTCGCAAGCGACTGACTCCCTACCCTTCCGATAGCCCATAACTTGCTTTGATTCTATTAATAAGCGCAAAGACTGCATCAGCTGGTTGGTACTGCACGACCTGGAGCGCGAAACACTCGATGCATGTTTTAACTATATAATTCGTCTTAATCTAATTATTACAATGTAAGAAATACAGTTTGGCTTAAATCTAGCAAGGGGACTATTAAATAACAGGGTGATACGAACTAGCCAGTTCAAATTTACTGTGTAATTATAGACCGATTGCCTTGACCCCTTGCTTATCGAAGATTGTGGAAAACTGCTTGAAGTCGAGAACCATTGATTTTCTAGACAAGAATAAATTGATAAATGAGAGAATATTCGGTTTCACAAGTGGTAAATCCATAGAGGACGCCATAGCCCAATTAGTGACACGTATCTACAACGTTCTAGACTGGGGCAAGGCAGCACTTACTGTTTTTATTGACTCCAAACTGTTCGAGAGTTACCTCAACAATTGTTATCAAAGTGTGAAGTTGGGCGATGTAATAAGCAGGCTTGAGAAGGTTGAATTTAGGAATCCATCCTAGGGCGGACTTTCTGTATAATATATATCTACGATGTCCTCAACTTGGCTGCTCGGGGAAGTATTCAATCCTATGCCGATGACACCGTTATCTTTTATAAAAGTGAGACCTGGTTAACTCTCCTGAACACTGTGGCCGATGACCGAGCTAATATTTTTGAATGGTTTGAGGACAATGTTTTGACTTTCAACATATCAAAAACGTAATTTATGCCATGGACAGCATACGTGGTACTATTAATGAGATCCATGTCAGTAGCAGGGAAGATTCTACAGTGCAGGCGGTTATACAAGCAGCGGATAGCTAGGATTAACAAGTGACCAAGCTAATGAAGAGAGTAGGAAGTATGTTAATAGTGTTTATGAAGCTGAACCAAATTATGTCAGTCAATAGATTAAAGCTGATCTATGCTGCTTTCCTTGTGACAGAAGTATAATTAAGGTTGTGTTTAATCTCAAGAAATATTTTCCTTCGGATCGATTATGCATGCATCGTGATGTGCCAAGCCTGAAGTGTGTCTTCCTCAATAGTCCGGTATTATATCTTAAAAAACTGGGTAAAGAACCAAAGAAGCAGTGAATGGGTGGATGTGCCTATGAACAACAGGCTATTGGACAAAGGTGTTTTGAATGGATTGAAGCATGGTGTTACAATCAGTTGCCATAGGTCGCAAGGCTAATCAATATTTTTCGGATGAACATTTCCACATGGCTGATTCAGTACTGGGATGGTGCGGTGTTGTAATTTGTAATTTCTTCTTGTATTTCTTTATTTTTTTGCTTTTGATAATATAAATAATGTATTGTGTATACCGTAATATGTTTTGTATCAGGGTGAGAAAGTTTCTTGTATTAATATTCAGTTATTTACTATTTAGTGTGTCTAATTTAAATGTTTTATCGCACATAAATGCTTGAGGGCTTAGGCGATTCTCTTTCTATGATGTTTGATTATATTTCAGAAAACAGTCATGTATTTATATTTAAAAAAATCTTTAAGAAATACTGTGCTTCGTATACAAAACTTCCAAATAATTCAAATTCCATTTTCCATCACAAAAAAAGCGAATGGGATACGATTAAGGGCTTAGTTCACGACTGGCAACCTCGTTTCTACAGGAAGCTCTTCTTTTGAAAGATCTAAAAACGTTACCTATGTGATTTAACTGACATTCTATCTACTTGTGCTGGCGTCAACGATGGAGAACGTTGGCTTGCTTCTTCAGTTGGTATTGAGCTTTTTAAATTTCTTTCTTTACCTGGTATTGACTTGTGGGAGCGCGATTTAGCAAAAATAGTTTCAGTGGGAATAGCAAGGTTTTCATATGGAAGTAGCGTTTTTCTTTTTTGTTGGTGATAAAGATTTGGAAACATGGTATTACCTATACAATTTATTACTCGTACATTATATTGCTGCTACAATATGTTATATATTTACAAATTGAATGCTTATGGTATCAAACAGTGTTTACATAGTTTTATAATGTTTACAGAATAACCGAAGGAAGATTATATATAAATCACCACTGATGGCTCGTGTTCGATGATTGAATAAAGATTAGATTATTCAAATATCTGGCCAAGTTGCGTAAAACCGAACGGTCGCCCGACCGCAGCAACACCAATCTGCAGCTTTTCGGAAAATCTGCCGTTCAAGGTTTTCGGTCAATGCTAGTGATTTTTTCGAAGTCGAAGACCCGTTGTTCATTGAAAGCAACGCTATGCGTGGGCCTGCACTCAGGTGGGGCATGACAAATCAGACCTGCCGGGGGGCGGGGGGCGGGGGGCAGCAACATGCTCGCTCACCTTTGACCCAGCGTAGTCAATGGACCGCCATCATCTCATCGGACGCTATAATTTATTTTGTGAGATTTACCGTACGTGTTCTGCTCGCTATCTCTTTCGCGGTGACACAACGGCCCCCGTGGGACCGAGCTCAATTGGAGAGGAACACACAATGGAATATTTCAGCACGGTTTTTATTGTTTGTTCCGTTAATGCTTCACTTGCTTGACATTCTCGCGCTGTCGTTTGCCGAACGGGCCCTATATTGTTCAGGATCAAATATTGTTCGTTAGCTCGCGATGGGCGGCCATAAATCGCCGCCGAGGTTTTCTGGACTAAGTGCATATAAAGTGTCTGCAAATTATTGCTCTCCTTGAGCTTCGGTAATGTGGCCATTAGCGAGGATTTAATGCACAATATTGTACCACCCTTTCGTCATGGTTCGCTGTAAGATTTGGCTGCAAAGCACTAACATATACAGTGTGGTCCATTAAGTGTGCAACAAATGGGAATTTTTTTTATTAGTTGTACAATCGAAATTTAAATATTGCCAAAAGTTAGTGCATGTTCGATAACCATATCAGATGCCCTTAGAATGGCTTCAAGTCAAACAATATACAGGGCAGGACAAAAAATATGAAATTCGTTCAAGGACAAAGTTATTTCAAAAAATATAGCAAAATGTTATTGAGAAAAGTTGTTTAAAATTAAAAGCTATGCTCAAATACAAAGTCACGGCCTCCTATTCGAATTTTGATTCTTTTTTGGAAAATTTTGTATTACCCCCGTATGATACATATTTTTATTATTTTGATTTTATATGTATTTAAAGTAGCCACAACCACATCCCTTTTAAATAACTTTTAGCAACTTCAAGAGTATTTGTAAAATTTACTTGGATTTATATTTTTTTAGGTAAGCGTCCACTTCATGTTTGTTGCAACCATATTTAACAGAACTTTAGAATTTCGCAAATATTCTTTTTAACAAGGCAAATGCTTTACTAATAATAATTTACATATGAAAAACTCTTAATAAAATCAGAATAATAAAAATATGTATCATACGGAGGATAATACAAAATTTTACAAAAAAAGAATCAAAATTCGATTAGGAGGCCGTGACTTTGTATTTGAGCATAACTTTTGATTCTAAACAACTTTTCTCAATAAAATTTTGCTATGTTTTTTGAAATAAGGTAACTTTGTTCTTGAACGAATTTCATATTTTTTGTCCTGCCCTGTATATTGTTTGACTTGAAGCCATTCTAAGGGCATCTGATATGGTTATCGAACATGCACTAACTTTTGGCGGTATTCAAATTTTGGTTTTACAACTAATAAAAAAATGTCCCATTTGTTGCACACTTAATGGACCACACTGTAGACAGAGTTGAGCTATAAAACCTTGGATTTTAGAATAACTAAAATTAATATTATGCATTCTCTAATTAACAGAATGCATGCTCGTGATTGTGATCATTAACAAATATTTAATGCACAACCTTGTAGTATCTTTTCTTCATGTTTTGCTGTACAATTCGTCTGGAAAGCTTTACTCGTGAAGAAAAATATGGCCCTTAGGGAACTTACAAATATAGTATGATCAAAAATTATTTTCATCTAGTATGGATATCGAATAGGTAGTTCCTATAAATCACTTAAAAATCAAATGTCAAGTTTGACATTTAAATACAGGGTGTCCCAAAATTAGCCTGCCAAACTTTAATAGCGAATTCTAGAACCGGAAATATTAAGAAAACTTTATATAACCATAGGCCGAAAAACCCTTGGTTTTCCAGATACAGGGTGTTAAAGGTGTAGTGCTGAGGATCGTTTTTATTTAATATTTTCGAAACGTTCAAAGATAATTATTTGAAACTTTGTACACCTGCTAAACTTTTTCTACTTAAAAACAAAAGTTATTCTTGGCGATGTAAAATGCACAGAGACCTGTAAAACTGGAGGGGAGCTAAGGAAAATATTGCCCCAACTTTTTTGTGTGGGAGTTTTTATCAATTTTGATAACAAAATGTAGTAGCCTGAAGTTTTTGTCAATAAAAACTCTTGTCCCATGAGCCTAGTGTGTCCCGATATCAAGTAAAATCAGGTTTAAACATTTAGATTTTTGATATATCCATATTCTAATAATCCACTAATAAATCGAATAATAATTGGTAGATCATGGAAAATGTAGTTTAATTTAAATAATTCTGTAACTGATTAAAAAAGAATAATTTAACTCAAACGATGCATAAGAGAAATTTAATAAAAACATATTACACCAAAACTAACGAACTTGGTAAAGGTGATCACACTGAGAAAATCGTCACAAAACTTAACAAAGAAAACACTAAAAAATGCAAATACAAAAGCGAAACAAAAAGGTACTATTATTAACAGGGCCGTAACTAGGCAAACTTTTATTGTAGGTAAGCCAACATTTTTGCGCCCCTCAGAACACTAACGATATATGTGGCAAAAATACTAATATTACTGTATAACTTCGAACAAATAAATATTCAAAAATAAATCAAATATTTTTAATCAAAAGTTTTAAAACAACTAAATGTTAAAATAACAAAATGCAACACAAATAAAATAAGAACAGAAAACCAGATTTTAAATCACAACTGTAATAAAAAACTACATATTATTATGTAGTCAGTAGAATATTTTATAAATCCTTATATATAACTGTGTGGTGTACCTGCGTCTATGTGTCACGTTTTCATCGGCACCAATAATCGGGAACATTTTGCCCAACTGCAACTGCGTTATTTATAACGCAACGATAGGCATATGCATTTATCAGTGAACGCGAGTTCAAATCCTATTGGCTGCAATGTTTTTTAATTTTCAATTCGCATTACTAAGCGTTTCGTTACTTTTAGCAGCATTAAGATTACCTATTTTGTAGATAATTTTTTTCGTAGCGATCACAACCAATCAGAAGGCTGAATTTTGTTACATTATCTTGTATAATTTCGATTATACAAAATCGATTATACTAGAGTAACTTTACTAAGCGACGCAATACATAACTTTTTTCAACTTGATGTTGTTTTCATGGAGATGACTTTCAGCATACAAACAAATCGACCTGCCAGTAAAATATTTATGTGTTCCCAATATTGAAATTTACCCAAAAAAATTATAAAATCGAATACAATGCGTACTTCGAACAGGTTATACGTCTCAAACTTCCTGCACAATAACAAATCGTGTGAGTTTGACAGAATAATCCCCCCGCTGCGCGGTCGGACTATTTAACCTGTCAAACTGACACTCTTTTATTAGTGTGCAAGTTATCGACATACAACCCGATAATATCGAAGTACTTATAGTATTACTATTGATAATTTTCAAGACTCTTCAACTATAATTCGATCTAGCAAAAGTTGTTTTCTTTGCAGCGCGCTTTTCGTATTAAAGACGTTGGAAACATTTGATTTTTATGCACAATTCAATTTTAAAAATGCAGAAATTATTTTAATTATAAGACCACTCAAAAGCTAATAAAGGCAGGTTAATATGTTAAAATAATACAATATGAACAAATAAACAGATTACCTAATATCGGTAGTAATATATATGGGTTCCGGACAATTGCCTGAAAACAATTTCCCGAAAGACAATTCCCCGAAAACAGTTGCCCGAATGGACAATTTCCCGAAACACAATTGATCGAATGGACAATTGTCCGAATAGACAATTTATTGCTCGAAGAACAATTGCCCGAAAGGAGAATTGACCGAAAAATTTATTTAAATACTTATTGCTGCTTATATTGTGTTCGACCTAGCTATCTAAAAATTTTAAATCTTATTTAGAGTTAAAGTCAGACTCGCTAATGGATTTATTATTATAAAATATATATCTTATTCCATGTTTCCTTCACACTTTGTCCAGGCTTAGGACTGGCAACGTACCGCTGGCGTGTTTAGAACTTGGAATAAAACATCCAATGTGTCATTTTTTTTAGATTTTTAATTTTTTTAATTTTTTTAGCGTTTTAGTGGTTTTTGTTTTTTTTACAATTTATTTTGGTTTTTATTTATTTTTTTAAATTTATTTATGCATTTGATCTTTTTATGTATTTCCTTTATATTAATACGATAAATTATGTGCTATTTAAAAACCAATTATGGTTACATTAGGATGTTATTTATTAAGAGGGATTATAAAATTTTTGGCGAAAAAGTACAGCATATACAGGATGTGCTTATAAAATGTAAAGCAGAGAAGGAATAATAGTATACATGCGTATAAAATGTAAAGCAGAGAAGAAATAATAGTATACATGAGTGTAAAATGTAAAGCAGAGAAGAAATAATAGTATACAGAATGTGCCAAAAATATTGGTTATAGATTTATAAAGTTGCGCTAAAATACATTTTTCGGTCAATTCTCCTTTCGGGCAATTCTTCTTCGGGCAATTATCTACTCCGGAAATGGTCCATTCGGGCAATTGTCCATTCGGGCAACTGTTTGCGGGGAATTGTCTTTCGAGAAATTGTTTTCGGGCAATTGTCCTAGATCCAATATATATGAACACAGAAAAAGGTACTATACCCACACTGTCACACCGTCTTGCAAAAATTAATATATTTAAAACGTGAAGATTTGCCTGTCGGCACCTAGTAGTATGAGCCTTACATCAGGCCAATTTTGGTAATTCTTTTGTTAATAAAAAGCTGCCACCGTGTAGCGTCGCAAAAGTGTCTTAAATTGGACGAATTGTAGTGGGCAAGTGATTGTAGTGGCACAGGTAAGCTCTCAAAATCGGTCTGTGGTGTTCTGCTGTTTGTTGCAATGGGTCACTGTACCAACGATGAGCCCAAAGCAGTGAATGTATATGTAATATAGGCAATGAGTGGACCCGCTCCAACAGTTGTTTAAAATTTAAGTTAATTTGTCACCACTGCTGTATCACAATCAGTTTCAACAATAAAAAAAATATAATTAGAATAAATCCACCCATGCGGTGGGTTAAATCGCTAATAATTCTAATACTGTGATTGATATAGGTGTTTCGAAACTGCACAAGGCAATGTAATGTATCAACCAACTTAGCATTACTTAGGCTAAAGTCGTTTTTAGCATAGTGATCATGAAAGTCACCTTTTTTATTAGAAAAATAGTGAAGGAAGTACCACTTTTTTAACGCAAAATCGTGAAAACGTACACTTTTTAACTATTTTATTAAAATTGTGAATTGTCAATTCGACAGTTGTAAATTCCGAAGTTATGTTCGACTACATTTCGAGTTACAAGAGACCACTATGCAAATAAACTACAAGTACAAAACGTTTTGAAAGTTCCTTTTTTTCATTCATATGCTTGATTAACTCGGGTTTCACCCTTGTTGATCAAACTGCAAATTCATGAAAAAAAGTATGACTTCAAAACTAGTTGTACAAATTACTATAATATTACTAATTAATTTGTTTGTAAGAACGCCCACTTGTTTATTGGTTTTTTTTTTATTATTACGAAAGAAATTCTTTTTTTTCAGTGCCAATTTGGCGCCCCACGCCGCTTGCGGGGTCCTACTCGGCCTATACTTAGTTACGGCCCTGATTATTAATGCAGTAAGAGTTCGAAAACGTTGCCATTTTGTGCAATGCAAAGACGAACCCGGTGAGTTATACCATGGGAAGCTCTTAAAATTTCGACTCTGTTTTCTCGGATTTGATTGGCCGCATTATTTATCTTTTGTAATAAATCCTCCCTCGTTTCTATTTCATCGGCAGTGTAAATTATACTATTTATAGCTGCCTATAAATAAAAATCCATAACAGTAAAGTCTGGCGAACGTGGCGGCCAGACTATGGGACCACTTCATCCAATCCACCTTTCTCGGAAATTTTGGTCTAACCAGGCTCGAACATTTCCGCCGTAATGTGCTGGGCTCCATCATGTTGGTAAATAATATTTCTTCGAACATTTAGGTTTACCTCTTCTAAATCCTCTCCAAGCATATTTTGAAGAACATTTAAATATTGAACAGCAGAACAACTTATTGGGCATTTCCACGGGACCAATTAGTCTGTCGCCAACTATCCCTGCCCACATATTCACGGAAAACCTATGCTGAAAATTAGAACGACGAACCACTCGTGGGTTTTCGTCAGCCCAGTGGTGCATATTATGGAAGTTAAATAAGCCGTTTCTTGTAAACGTGGCTTCGTCCGTCTACAGTATGTTGGGCAACTCATTTTCATTGTTAAGTATCCACTGACTGAATCGCAATCGAGGCAAAAAGTCAGCAGGTATGGTTTCCTGAACTCTTTGATAATGGTACCTTGCATTCCCAACATCTGTCCAATCTAAAATGAAAAAAAGTTGTTAAAATAAAACTGCTAATTAGGTACCTAATCTCCATGTTATTACTGTTGAACGGGGTACGTTCGTATTTCGGGATACGATTCTAATGCTTGATTTCTGAGGCTTTCACGGCCACTGTCATTAAGTAACAAACGACTTCCGGGATTGGACCGTGTCATTACTGAGGTCAAAGAGCTCAACGTTTTGCCGACTTTCGTAAGGGGCTCCATCAGGAGGAAAAAGCAAATAAGCACGGTAACTCAACGTGTTAACCACGCCAGAGGCGAAAATCTTTACAAGGGAAGGGATAGAAGAGCACGGTAACTCAACGTGTGAACCAAGTCAGAGGCGAAACTCGGTACTACATTCTTACCTAATGACTGTGTACTACTGTATTTATTTATACTTATAATAATTCTAGACATCATAACTAAGAACTAAGAAATATTAAATTAACAAAAATTTTTGTAAGATACTAACTACATATAATATACTATTAATGCACAATATCGTTTCAAATAATTTATCTCTACCACTTTCCTTGCTTGCACTAATTTTTTTCAAAACCAATACACTTGCACTAATGGAGAAAGCAGAAGCTATGGTTGCTCTTGTAGTCATTTTCATTTCAACAGGAACTATCCTTATCATTGTGGTCATTAACAATAATTTAATTCCTAATATTTTATTATGTTTTTTACATGTTTTCTATAAAATTTGGTTGTAAAGGTTTGCACCTGAAGAAAAATAAGCTACCATTAGGAATTTTGCAATTATTTGCTTTCATTCACTAATCAGGCGAAACTATGGTGGCCATTGTAATCATTCTCATTTTAATAGTAACTATGCTTGCCATTGTGGTCGTTAACAAAAAATTAATTCACGGTATTTTGCCATCATTTCTTCACGTTTTGCCGTAAAATTTGGTTGTGAAGCTTTACACACGGAGAAAGAGGATGCTTTAATATGCTTCTAATTAATTGCTTCTAATCACTAATCTAGAGAAATGATGGTTGGCCATGTCTTTGTGATCATTCTCCATTCAGCAAGAACTATACTTCTTGGTGTGGCCGGTAACTAGTACTTAAAATGCACAATGTTTTTTGGAAAACTTGTAGTTAGCCTATTTCATTCAATAATCAACAGAGGCTATTTGTTGTTGTAATCATTTCAATTTAACAGAATGATCTACCAGGCATATCATTATGGTAATTAACAATAATTTAATGCCCACTATTCCACCATCTCTTCTTTTGTAAAATTTGGTTTTAAAGCTTTACACATGAAGTAAATGCATGATATAGGGTATAGGGATGGGCGCGTGACGTGAAAACAGTCGTGTCACGTCGTGTTACGGCGTGTCACGTCGTGAACGTGACTAATATTTGAAAATCGTGACGTAAACGTGAGTGAACGTGACTGAAAATTTCCAAGGCGTGATTCACGTTTCACGTTAATTTCACGTTAAATATTTAGTAACGAATAAAAAACTGCAGGGTGCAGCAACTTTTAAATTCATTAAATCACAAATTGTGCCAAACAAGTTACATTATGTGGTTTTATTTTTGGACCCTAAATATAAATCCTTAAAAGTTCATACCTTCACATAAAAGAGAAGATTATAATGCAAATAAAACTATAGATGATAATGATGAAATACATAGCAAACGACTCAAAACTGGTACATCAGCATCAGGTTCTTATGTTTCTACACTTAGAGAGAACTCTGACGATGACACATGTAATTAGGATGATGTCGAAACAGAACTAAATTAGTGTTATATTAAAATTCCGAAATGTAGATGACATTTTAGGATTTTGGAAAAATAGTGTAAATACGCCACTGTTAAAAAAACTTGAGAAATTTTAATCATACCGGCAAGTTCCGCTACAAGCGAAAGAGTATTTTCTACAGCTGTAACTGGGCGAATTTTAGAAGAGCGCAGAATCCGACTTAACGCTGAAAATGTTGATTACATATTATTTTTAAATCAACATTTTAATGTTTAGATGTGTAGATGAACTTATTATTCTAATAAAAGTAACGGTTAGTTTTGTATACTCGGCTAACGCTGAAAATGTTAATTACGTTTTATTATTAAACCAAAAATGAATTGTGTAGACGTGTAGATAAACCTATTTTTAGAAAAGTACCTAATGTTTTGTTTTGTATACTCGACTTAACACTGAAAATGTTGATTACGTTTTATTTTTAAACCAATTTATTGTGTACTTGTGTAGATGAACGTATTATTCTAATAAAAGTAATGTTTTTTTTTGTATACTCACCTTAACGCTGAAAATGTTGATCCTTGAACGTAAAAGTACTTTCAAACCTACTAATTACAAGTGGTGCCTAGCAACGTATACCTTATGTACTACTCATACCAATAAGGGAAACGTCAATTCCAATGATAGCTTTTAGTATTAAAAGTAATGTCTTTGAAGACAGCTGCAAGAAATATATTTGCGAGAAATCAGTATTTATCCCTTGTCGAAGTTATTGTAGTCAATTTTCATTTTTTTCCATTTATGTCAACTATTCTGATTGCAAAATATCATGTAAATTATGTCAGGTGCAAAACATATTTTTAGTTCCCTTTAGGGTTTTTTCATTGGTTTTAAATTTGAACATTCTGTTCTATCTGAATTTAAATTTTGAAATAAATGCTGCGTGTCACGTCGTGAGTGGCGTGTCACGCCGTGAACGTGAGTGAACGTGAACGTGATCGTGCGTGAACGTGACTGTTTAAAGCCAGCGTGAAACGTGCGTGACGTGAGCGAAAAATCACTCACGTGCCCATCTCTAATAGGGTAGTTATAATTAGTAGTAGAGGAATTCCGTTTGCCTTTGTCTTCTTGTGGCCATACCCCGTTCAACAGGAACTATTTCTGAGTATGGTGAACTTTTGTACATAATATTGTACCATCTTATCATCATATTCTGCTGTAAAATTTGGTATTTTCTATTTTGATTTGTATAAGAATCTCAATCAAATCAAAATCAAAACGGGAGAGGGGCATAAGTTGTAACTTTTTACTAATGTAGATTTAACAACAGTGACAGTGACATCAAAAAGGTTGAAAGTTAGAATAGAAAAATAATCGTTACATGGCGAACATGCTCTTACAAATGCAGAATTCTGTCTGCAGGACGTGCGACACAATTTAACTTCTAATAATTCCGCTTGTCGAATTCTACGCGAGGGAGTATATAGTTTAATTATTGACAGCAGGTGTTGATTCCAGTATAAGTTATTAATATATCTACTACTGTGATATTCGCTTGTACATTAAACATTTTTGCAATTAAAGGCAACAAGTAACTAACAAAGTTCATTTGCAAAGGATAATCAACAACACAAACAGATTTCCGTGCCATAGGATTTATCGATTAATTGTATACAGTGTGACAATTTAAAAACCTACAATGGGCTATATCTCACGAACGAAAGATGATATCAAAAAATGCTCAAAACCGTTTCTAGGATAGGAAGGGGGAACTAAAATGACATAAAAAAAAACTCGCCCCCATCAATCCCCTAGGCCCCACCTACCCCAACTGAAAAAGTTTAAATGGCAGACCCCTACTTGTGATACATCATTGAAAAGCCTACAAAAAATGCTATCCAACGGTATGAATAATAATGGTACAGGGTGTATCAATAATTACCAAATTATTATCTAACAATTTTAAAAACAAACGTAGGAACCCTACTTGTGATACAATGTTAAAAATCTTTAAAGGCCAATAAAACCTTATTTTCAATGATGTGTCCGAGGGGACTTTTTGTTGTTGAATAAAAACTTTAATTTGCCGTCTTTGCAAAAACAAGTTGTAAACATCTGTTTTTTGGTTTCTGTCGCAGTCAATACTTTTTTGTTTATTTGAGACATTTAAATGTCATTAGTGTCATCATTGTGTACGATCAGTACTGTCATTCGCTGTAGTTGTCACGATGGTTTACAGCAGGCGTCGGCAACCTATGGCACGCGTGCCAGGCTTGGCACGCGATGGGGTTCTGAATGGCACTCTACAAATAATCAGGGAAATCGCGAAAATATCGAGACGAAGTGATTTTTAAATAAGAGAAAATGTTAAATTATAATTATTTATCTAACGTGGCTCGCCAATGTCACGAAAATCTGCGCGAAGGGTGAGTGAGAGCGCATTCGGAGTAAAAGGGATTAAACATACGTAGCGCCGACTAGTTATCGAAGCGGACATCACGTATGTTCAAGCCAGAATGACATTCGCCCCTCTCTTTCTCGTTTTGCTACTGCGCACCATTTGCTTGTAATACCAGTTAAACTTGCATTTCGTTTAATACTGGTCGTTACTTTCCGTTCTAACTTTTTTGTGAAGACTTGTATCTTATTGGTTTAATATTTGTTATAATTCATCCATATTTAATCAAATGGAGGGTAAGAAACAAAAACTAAATGTTCGCGGGTTTCAAGACTATTGGACGAATGAATATGGATTTATACAACTAAAGGATCGTGCTGTATGTGCGATATGTCGCGAAAGTGTCGTATGCCGCACGTCAAGTGTACAAAGACATTTCCAAACCAAACATCAGTCCACATTTAATAGCAACGATGAGAAATGTGAAACTATAAAGAGAGCTGTTTCTGGTTATAAGAAACAAGTAACTTTTTTTAGTGGAATAACTGGAACGAAGCCTAAAGCGACAGAATGCAGCTTCGCAATTGCTCATTGCATAGCTGCCAAAGGCAAACCCTTTACAGATGGGGAATATATAAAGGAAATCTTTATAAAAAGTGCTGAAAAGTTGTTTAGCGATTTACCTAACCAACAAACCATATTATCCCGAATTCGAGAAATACCGGCTTCTGCGCGAACAATTGAAAGAAGAATAACTGCAATGGCAGACAATGTAACAACAAAACAGAATTCTGGATTACAAGAAGCTGTTGCATTTAGCGTCGCTGTTGATGAAAGTACCGATGTAAATGATATTGCGCGGCTTGCAGTATTTGCACGGTATTGTGATAAAGGTCAAGTTTATGAAGAATTATGCAATTTGATTCCTCTGTCTGGGACAACTAAGGGGCAGGATATTCTTGCTTCATTCATAAATTATTTTGACAGCAAGAACATTAATATCAAAAAAATATTTTGTGTAACTACTGACGGCGCACCTGCAATGGTTGGCAAGGATAGAGGATTTGTCAAACTTCTTGAAAATCATATTGGACATAAAATATTGAACTTCCATTGTATAATACACCAGGAAAGTTTAGTTGCCAAAATTTCGTCACAGCGCTTAATTCCTGTAATGAACACTGTTGTTAAAATAGTTAATTTCATAGTGTCTCGCTCTTCATTGACACACAGGCAATTTAAATCTCTTTTAGAAGAAATGGAAAGTGAATATGTTGACCTCCCCTTATACAGCCATGTTCGTTGGCTTAGTCGAGGCAATGCACAGTGGGACCAAAAATACAATTTTTGGCCAAAATTCTCAAAGTTACGGAATAGATTTAGAATAATGTCAGGATTTGAGGAAAAATAATTTAAAAATTCCACTTGGTCAAGTGGGGTGTTTTTTAAAGGGTGAAAATGAAAATAAGCATTGAAAATTCTGATGTTTTGGAATAGTACATATTTATATCTAGAAAGTATAGAAAAAATATTTAAAAAATTCCCTTTATTGAAATAGGGTAGTTTTTAGGGGGTGAAGGTTAAAATAGCAGACGAAAATTATAAAATTTGCAATTCGTATAGAATATAAGCTGAATATGAATGTAAAAATAGTTTTAAAAATCGTTTTATTAATATAGGGTAGTTTTTAAGGGGTGAAAATTTTTTTTTGTCTAGAAGTTCATCTGAAAATAAACATAAAAATAGTGAAAAACATCTTCTCATTGAAAGACGGTAGTTTTTAAAGGGTGAAAATAAAATTATAGGAAAACTATGAACTTTTGATTTAGTGTGTAGTTTACATTGTAAAGAATCCCGAAAATAATTTAAAAAATCACTTAAATGTAATCTTTAGAGGTGGAAACTTAAAATGTTTGAAGAAATTTCTGAAAAGTAATTTATGTTAAGTGTATGGCGTTACACTTAATATAAATTACGTAATAAAATTAAATCATAAAAATCTAGTAAAAAACACGTTAGAATGAGTAAAAATGCAAATTTATAAAATCAAAGACATACATAAGAAACTTATAATAGAAAATACATCTTAAAGAGAAAAAAAATTAAAATAAGACGCTATAACATCTAAATTTTTTTTACATATTTACAATATTTTCAAAAATTAAGGGGTTTATGTAGCTTAATAGTCACTTTCATAATCACTTTGTACACTGGAATCACTTTCCGAAGTACTCGATTCCTGAGTATCCGAATGGATTTTCATTGTTTCGTCGGCTGTAGAAGTACCAGGTATATCTGGGGCAGTAAGTAGTTCTACAGCTTCTGCAGAAAGGGTATTTCTTGTTCTTCTCGGAGGAGGTCGCAAGCTTGTTATGAAAGGATCTGATGACACCAGAAGTAAATGCAGCAAATCCTCATTAGTTGCAACTCTTGAAATTTTTCGAGTGTGGTCTCTTCTGTAATGCTTGAGATCTTTATTCCTCGATTCTTGTGCCTCCTCTGACAATTTTCCAATCGGCAAAATTGCATGTTTGATAACGTCCGAGCCATGAACGAGCACTTTATGGACGCTAGCTGGCATGTAGTACCATGAATACTCTTGAATGTATAAATCAAATGTGTCCGTACAATATTTGTCAAACGCAAAAGTATCAATGTGAAAGCCAGATGAAAGTGCTTGTAAAATAACTCCAAAGCGTCTGACCAACTCTTCATTTAGCTCTGTTATTCTAGCCGAATCCGTATAGTTTCTGAAAAATCGACGAGCTGTATTTCCATCGTTTGAAGTACCTGCTCCGCCTGGTTGTACCTGATCAACTATGAGACCCATCTCTTCTCGGAATTTTTTTTGGATGTCTAGTTTTCTTATTGCTAATTTATTTACATCTTCGTTTCTCGCTTGCCATTTCTTAAACTCCAATCTATATGAAATGTGAAGAAGGCATTCAAAAAAGCGAATCCACGCATGTAAGGTGGAAAGACCGAATCGATAGGTAGTAACATCCGGTTTTTTTTGTGGACTATTATTTATAGTATTCATTTCTTTCGGCGTGGCCCCGCAAATGTAACATTTTTGGGCAGATGTTGTCGATGTTACAGAATTGCAAATTTTGCCATCAATCATCGTTAGTAGCAATTCGTGTCCAACTTTAATTTTTTGATTTTGACTGATGTCCACCTCAGTCTTTTCTAATTGTCGAATTTTGTCCTCTACATAGGCAATTTCTTCTTGAGCTAAAGTGGTGGTTTCTTTAGCATATAATATTTTTATGGGTCTGCAATATCTCACTGATGACGCACAGGGATTCTGCCAAATAATGGTGTCCTTTGATGAGGCTGGATGTAGCAGTAAAGGAACAAAAGATATAATAAACATATCCTTGTCAAGATTTTCTCCCTCAGATCTTTGTTTGTATTGACTGTGACCTGTGCTCCCATCACATCCCCATTTTGATATTAAAACCAGGTCAGAAAGAAGTGCTTCTGGTAAACACTTAATAACCTCCTCTTGTGTTTTAATTATACGTGACACAGTATGGTCTAGAAGAGCCTGCAATTCCACTTCTATGGAAGATTCCGATATTGTTACAGATTCAGCTTTGAGGTAGCACTGCACTTTAGCTGTGCACAATTTATGATAACTCGGATATATATTGGCTTTTCTTGCTTTGGCTCCTAATCGCACTTGTAAGTATTGCTTTTTTGTCATTTTGGTCTCTACAAACAAGGAGAGGGCCTCATCTGGAGTGTATGGCACAGCTACATCCGTTTTCTTCCGCCAGGTTTCTGCAATTTTAGAAGCTCGAGTCGGTGTTGTATGTAGCGCCTCTTTCATTAATTTTGCAGCATCTTTTTCTCCAGCATATTTCAAAGTCAATTGTGCAGCAGAGGTGATTTCTTCTTTGTCATGCTTGTCTACAAGCTCTTTCGTTTTTCTTCTTTTTGACCTATCACTGCTTTCCTCAAAACTTAGTTTAGGTCTGCCGCTTCTAGACGTAGACGATAGATCAATATCGGGCAGGTTGACAGCAATTGTAGGAAATTTAAAATCCATCGCCAACCATTCATTGTTTTTTTGTAAAAATATATTTTGTGATCTTTGGCATCTTTGCCATTTTGTTGCCAATCTGGCACAAAAATTATAAACACTCTGCCGTACTTGAATTAAATAATCGTCTGAAAGATTTTCTGGGGCCAATTGTCTCGACACAACATTTTGGAGGTGTTGACATTTTTCGCTTGAAGTCCCAGATAGTTCCTTCCAAATGTTGAATAACTCAAGTCGCTTTGGTTTGTAATTTGGAGCATGAGCTTCAGAATCTATAAGAACGAACATATTATATATTACAAGATAAGTAAAAAAATATACAGTGCAAACACACTGACAATTTACTAGAAACTAGACAATCTTACGATGTCCCCCCTCGCCACCACCTGGGTCCGCCACTGCTTATGGGGTTTTAGAATAAAGCCAGACAAGTAAAGGGTTAACCCCTTTCAGTGTTTCGAAGTCAAAGCTCTAGCCTTACTGACAAGCTTGTTATTTACTTGTTTCTACAAAGTCGTTAAGATCGTCTGGTTTCATTTTTGGCCAAAAAATTTGGAGGGGCAGATGGCAACTACGTGTTTTAACTCAGTTTTTAATAAAGATAAATTGATTTTAGCATAAACTACGTTTTAAAGTCATAACCACTATATAATTACAAAAATCAAATAAAAAGAGTAGCTCACTGTATGTTTCACCTACATCAGCATGTTCAAAAATAAAATACTCGCAAAAAGGCAGCTAAAAGCAGCTAGAAATTACAAAACCTAGAAGCCATACTTCATACAATATTTCAGAACTATAAATTGCCGTGGAAGCTTGTGAAAGTAAAAAGTTATAGAAACTTAAATTGAAATTTGTCCAATTTCAATAGTTAAAATCGCCTACTCTGTGAAAGACTCTCATTCATACACCATATACTAAACCGAGTCAATTATGTATATATAATGTAGCCCTTACCTTGTTCTGTATCAGACATTGCTGCTTTGTCAAATTAAAGTTCAAAAAACACAAAAAATACAGTTGAAAACACACTGAAACTTCACTACACAATTCTTGCCTAAAACACGTCAGTCCTTACGAGGGTTTGGAAGAAATTTGAGACAGGTCCAGGGTTAATCACCTTCAGGTACCCGAAGTGAAAGCTCCACCCTCATTGCTAAGCTTGTTATTTGCCTATTTCTGGGAAGTTGATAAATTCGCCCCGGGCTTACTTTTGGCCTAAACTGAAGTTTGTGTCATGTCTGGAACACATTAAAGTTTTTCTTAATGAAAAGGAACAACATTTCCCCGAATTGAACGATAAAGAATGGTTATGCAAATTGATGTTTCTGACTGATATAACTAAACATCTCAATGAACTAAACTTAAGATTGCAAGGAAAGCGCCAAACTGTGCTCGAACTTTTTGAATATTGGACAGGATTTGCTACAAAATTAAATATATTTTTATGTGATATTAATACTAGTACCTACAAATACTTCCCAAATGTTGCAGCGCTTGCAAATAAATCGACCATAGACAAAGATGAACTTAAAACCTACGTTGAAGCACTTAAAGATGAATTTTCAAGAAGATGCAAAGACTTTGAAGCTCATGTGCCTATATTTTCCTTCCTCATAAAACCAGATTTAATAGATCCATTAATAATCCCGCTTGATTTTTCAATTTTTGAGTGGATGAATGTTGATAATTTTGAAATGGAACTTATCGAACTAATATCTTCAGAATTATGGAAAACAAAATTTAAGGAATTACGAAAAAATCTGGAAGATGACTCTATGGAAAAATCGACTACTATATTAAATTGTTGGATGTCATTGCCGGAAAGATTTAATTGTTTAAAGAAAATTGCATGTGCTCTCCTTTCCGCTTTTGGTTCCACATATCTCTGTGAACAAATTTTTTCTCACATGAAACATATTTTGAGTCCACAAAGAAGTCGTTTAACAACTGAACATTCAGAATCTTGTGTGAAATTAAAAGTCACAAATTATACCCTGATATTGAAATATTAAGCAAAAATGTGCAGGGACAAGGTTCGCATTAAAATTTTTTAATTTATGTTAGAATTTTATGTTATTTTTTAATAAATATGTTTAAAGATAAATTTGGTATAAAAATTTTTTAATTTATGTTAGAATTTTATGTTATTTTTTAATAAATATGTTTAAAAGATAAATTTGGTATAAAAATTTTTTAATTTATGTTAGAATTTTATGTTATTTTTTAATAAATATGTTTAAAAGATAAATTTGGTATAAAAATTTTTTAATTTATGTTAGAATTTTATGTTATTTTTTAATAAATATGTTTAAAAGATAAATTTGGTATAAAATTTTTTAATTTATGTTAGAATTTTATGTTATTTTTTAATAAATATGTTTAAAAGATATATTTGGTATAAAATTCTTCTCCTCTAGAACCCCATTATATAATTTAGAATTAAGGCGGCACCCTGAATCATATTGGTAGAGTGGCTTGGCACACCACAGCTAAAAGGTTGCCGACCCCTGGTTTACAGTATACCTGAACGTGTGGAGATCATTTTCATATTTGGCTCCCAGACCAGTGTTATTTACGAACAGCTCAAATATTTAATGAGAGGCATCCGGACAAACATGTAAGTCACGTGTACATCCGCGATTTAGTTGAAAAATTTAGATAAACGGGATCAGTGCAAAATAAAAAAGGGATGCCCCAAGATTACTGAATGAAGCAAGCCAAGTTGAGGTCCTTGGGCAATTTGCAATAGAGCCTACTGCATCAACACGTCAGGTATCTACAATGACAGGACTATCACGTGAGTCGGTCAGGAAGGTGTTGAAATTACATAAGTTTCGCCCGTACAAAACGCAAATTCTTCAAGAACTAGGCGATGATGACCCAGACCGACGAATTCAGTTTTGTGAACTAATGACTGAAAGAATTCGCGTTGAACCTAGACTATTGAAAAATATTTGTTTCAGTGATGAATGTACTTTTATGCTGAATGGCAATGTGAATAAACAAAACTGTCGGTACTGGAGTGATACGAACCCGCATCGATTTAGAGAAGGTCACACTCAATACCCTGAAAAACTTTATGTCTGGGCAGGGATATTAGGGGATGCTTTAATTGGCCCCTTGTTTATACCAGGCAATTTAAGTGGCGACATTTATCTGGATATGCTGGAAAACACCATCCAACCTTTAATTGTGCATGAATTAGAGAATCAACGGGATGACCAAGGCAATCTAGCTCTAGAAGAAGATTTGCTGCACTACCAACAAGATGGAGCACCTCCTCACTATGCAGCTGTAATTAGGCACTGGTGGATACTAATTATCCGAACAAATGGATTGGAAGGAGAGGTTCTATTGAGTGGCCACCGAGGTCACCAGACTTAACGCCACCTGATTTTTTTTTATGGGGTTACCTCAAGTCAGTTGTGTATAAAACTCAACCTGCGTCACTTGGGGACTTGCGGGAAAAAATTACTCAAGCATGTCGCGCTATTACTAGAACAACATTTGTCAAAGTTCGTGCAGAATTTGAAAATAGGCTGTACTATTGTTTACAAAACAACGGAACCCACTTTGAACATTTAGTTCATTGACATTTTCACAATTTGTAGTTCAACAAAAACTTCATTAAATTCTCCTTTTAAGGGCAAGGTTTTGTAATATTTATTCACCCTGTACCATTATTATTCATACCGTTGGATAGCAATTTTTGTAGGCTTTTCAATGATGTATCACAAGTAGGGGTCTGCCATTTAAACTTTTTCAGTTGGGGTAGGTGGGGCCTAGGGGGTTGATGGGGGCGAGTTCTTTTTTATGTCATTTTAGTTCCCCCTTCTATCCTAGAAACGGTTTTGAGCATTTTTTGATATCTTTCGTTCGTGAGATATAGCCCATTGTAGGTTTTTAAATTGTCACACTGTATATCCAAGTACTAGAAAGTAGCGGTATTAGTACAATATATATCAGAGCAATCAAGCATCTTTACAAAGACAATGTAAGTAGAGTAAAATGGAATAATTACCTGTCCGACGAATTTTACTGCTCCAAGGGATTACGGCAAGGATGTGTTATATCCGTACTACTATTTACACCACTCTATGATCATTTATATATATCTATATTAATTAATCAATACTTGTAGTATGTAATCTAGTATTAGTGATTGATATTCCTATTTTCCAAATTACTGATATTTAGTCTTTATTCTATTTCATGAATAATTAATTCTATTACTAATTAGGCATTACTACGCCTCTCCTTGGCTGATGCAATATAAACATGAGTGTGCTGGACTTTTGGTGACATCAAACGGGTTATCACACCACGGGTTATGCAACCACTCGCATCCGCTTAGGATGTTATTCACATACTTCTAAGAATGCTTATCAGACCTGTATCAAAATCATGTGCTTGTCACTCCTTATTTTTCCAGTCTTTATTTTAGGAAATGTGACGCAAATACCACAACCGCAAACAAACTGTAGAAGGGTATATAAAGTGACAAAACTGATATTGAGACAAGTCATTCTTGATCAGTCTTCAGAGTAGTTACGTTGTACGTACCACTCTCTATTAAGTTATATTGAAACTTGCATTTAAAATACCTTCGTGTTAAAACTTGTAATTTTAAACTTAAAATAAAACAGTAAATGACATTTATAAATTTTAAAACATTCGTATGGAGAAAAAATTAATGTCAAATAGAAAATTTGAAATATCTGAAATTTCAAACAAAATGCATGATTTTAATTATTTTTTTAAAGAATAAACTTACCACTAAATGAATTTATTAATGCCGTTGAATTTGTTTTAAACACCACTTATTTTACATATAACAATAATATTTATTCTCAAACTTTTGGATGTGCAATGGTTCACCCATTTCCTCTACAATTGCTAACCTTGTAATGGAAGATATTGAGACTACTATATTAAATAAAAATTCCAATTTCTCTCTTTATGTAAGATATGTGGATGACATCATAATTGCTACAGACACTCTAAACAAACAAATATTTTTTAACCTCTTTAATAATGTACACCCCAGACTTAAATTTACTATTGAAAACGAGAATTCAAATTGCTCTTTAAATTTTTTAGACCTAACTTTATTCAGACAAAAAAGTGGATTAATCTTAACAAATTGGTACCGTAAAAGCATTAAATCAAATAGATATTTAAATTATAACTCTAACACAACCATCAAACATAAATTTAGTGTCATAAATAGTTTAGTTGACAGAGCAATTCATTTATCTTCAAATCTTTTCATAAAAAAAACTTAGAACTTATTACACAAATTTTAATTAGTAATGATTATCCTATTGAATTTATTAAAAAGCACATTAATAATCGAATTACCAAAAATTAATAACCAAAACACGCTTAATCAATCTATAGCCCTACAACCTAACTGCTTAGGCAAAGATTTTAATATTTCAAATAATTTACCACAAAATAAATATGTATCTATCCACTACGTTCCTAAACTTGCTGAAAAAATTGAAACTGAACTTAAAAAATATAACATCAAAACTGCTTTCAACAACAAAAACAACTTTGGAAATTTATTTTTTACTAATTTAAAAGATAAAACTACTATTAACATGGAATCTCAAGTCGTTTACCAACTGAATTGTAACAATTGCCCCTCAACTTATATTGGTCAAACAAAACAATTATTACAAAATAGAATAAAGCAACATAAATACTCTGTCAAAATTAATAAAATTTCACCTTCTTCCAATAAAACAGCCCTTACTGATCATTCAACCAAACTTTTTCATACTTTCAATTTCAATTCACCCACTATCTTGCATAGAGAAAGCAATTTAAAAAAACGCCTTTGCTTGGAGATGATTAGAAATTCAAAAAAGCCCTACCACCATTAATTACAAAACTGACATTGACAATTTAAGCTCCATTTACCACAACTTATTCAAATAATTTCTGCCGTGTGCCGCTTTTCTCAAATTAATTTTTCAACTACCTGTTTCCTTACTTTTTAGTCTTGCTAATTTTAATTATCAAATTTAAAGATTTATTAACTTTATTACTACCCTGTATAATTTCTGTAACATAATTTATATTTGCAAACCAACTGCGCAGCGTGAAAACCTTTAGAAAATAATCTTGCTTGCTGTTATCCAAATTTACAACTATTTGTAGCATTCTCGCACTACTAAGCGAAATGAATAAATAATTCCTTTTCAATAATATTAACCCCTACAAGGGATTACTGACAACCCTTTTGTGCTACCGTTCTTGTTAATTAAATTAATTTTTTTAAATGTAATATGTGTTTTCGTATACAAAGTATTAAAACCATGTTTTTAAGTTTTAAAGTGGTATTGTTTTTTACAATAATTTTACAACATATAGTAATACCTTCAACAAATTCAACAACTCGTACTACCCAACAATTTTAATTTATGTAAGTATACAGGTTTTTGTGGAAGTGATTGTGTTTTGCTAATCCATTTTGTTTTTTGATCATTTCAGAAATGTAATCTACAATGCTCAAGATATTTTAATTATTCATAACTGAAGAAGCAAACTAAATTTGCGAAACGTTTTGTGATTTATTTGTAATTTGAAACCTTCAATAAACATGTTACGACTTTTGATTTTACTTATTCTTAAAAAAAATAATTAAAATCATGCATTTTGTTTGAAATTTCAGATAATTTCAAATTTTCTATTTGACATTAATTTTTTCTCCATACGAATGTTTTAAAATAAAACAAGGAAAAGTGTTTTAAAGTTTATTCTTAGATTCTTCGTTGAAACACCTATCAAATAAATCTTGTGAGGCCTTCGAGTCTTCATCTCGACCACGAACTTCACTGGCGCAGTCGGTAGGATCCCTATATCATCTTAACATCGGGGTACAGGGACCATCCAAGGTATTCAACAAGGACCAACTGGAAGAAGAGTATCAACTGGAAGAAGAGGATCAACTGGAAGAAGAGGCTGTTCTATCAATCCGAAGATGATGATAAACATTTTTGTGTGAGTAATCTGACACAGTTATTTATTCCTCTTTTACTTCCTGGAGTATCTCCAAATAATCTTATATTTCTCGATCCTTACAATTTTCTCATTATTATATTTTTGATCCATATAATCTATTTCCCAAACATAATTCATTAAAATGGCTGATCATTTTACGCAACATTTAAAATTAATCCCAGACTGTGATGGGGATTTAAAAACATTAAATGACTTCCTTGAGGCTTGCGATCTAATTATTGAAAGGTACTATGATTTGGGAGATGAGGATCAAGAACCTGATGAATTTCGAAATAAATTACTCATTATTAATATTAAAAATCATCTTAAAGGCAGGTACAAGATTGGCCTACCATTAGACGTATGTTATTAACACAATTTGGTGAACAACGTGATACCGAGAGTTTAGCTAGGGATCTACATCAATTAGTTCAAAAATATAAAGAAACACCACGAGAATTTGGACAAAATTATTCCATTTTTAAATAAGTGGCCTGGACTGTTAAGTCAAAACACGATGTCGAAAGACGAAACAAAAGCATTGAAAGAGAGACAGAAAAGAGATGAGGAGATTCTGAAAGAAGCGAGAAGCTTAGAAGAAAATATAAATAAGTTTAAAGCTAGAGTAAGACGATGGAACGCTGACCTGCAGGCAAAATGCTCTCAAACGTGCATGTGCCCGCGCCATTCGACGTCTGGAGTAGCGGTGAACGCTCCCAGCGTTGTAGACGTGGAGGCTGGCTCATTGGAGGCAAGCTGCGTGGAAGGTGCATCCAGTCATGGCTCAATAGCTGAACTAAGTGTGGATCACTCTAGTGAATCGCTTGCGCGAGCAGCAAGGGCTGGAAATCTAGATAGACTGAGTTTAAGTACAATCCTCAAATTCCGGAGGTGGATCCAAGAAGGCATACTGTTATCGACGCGGCTGATATTATGGGTGATGAGGAGTTTAAACGCTTCAGCCTATTCATTGACGACGTTGAGGAGTATGTATTGGGAGAAGGAACCAACGAGTTGAACCTAGATCTGTCCATACTGCCAAAGCTCTGGGAGACTGGCGTTAGGACGTACTGGGTGCCGACTCTTGATAAGATTGACGTAGCTCAGGAGAAAGTGCGTAAGGTGAGAAGGCTAGTGTATGATGCAATATGCAGTATATCCCTTATGGTGAAGAACCGGAGGCTATTACATGAAGTTGAGTTGAGCGCGCGCGCTAAACCATTAGGCATGCCGACTCACTGCGGTTCGCAGAGGCTCGAAGTGAGACAGATGTTTTATTTGCTTGAGGGCTCATGTTTGTCATACTACATTAAGACGCTATACGAAAACGTTGACGTAGACGAAACGAGAACGACGCTAAGACAGAGGAGGTCTGTAGACTGTCAGTTGTGCGCCGGGAAGATTCCAGCGCCAGCGAGTACAGAACTGAAGACACCAAGTGGGTGAGAGGTTACCAGGACGTAACTTTATTATTAAGATTTATGTTCGGAACTGATTATTCACAAACAATTATGGACCGAATCGATTTGCTTTCAAAGGTAAATAATCCGAACCTGTTCCTTGAAGAAGAGATAGACAGAACGTTAGGGCATACGATTCGATACTTTCGTATCAGTCCCCGACAACTGTATGATCTAGGTGTGATATCGCTCTCCACCTTGCACTCGAACAGAGACAAAAGGCTCTACTGTATCTGCGACAAGAAAGAAACGACGCTGATAGCAGCTGAGTGGAAAGGCAAGAGAGTATCAGGAGTGAAGCTCCATGGCTGTAGTTTGACAACTTGGTTGTTACGACACAAGGCTATTGTGAGATTTACCCCAGATAAAGTGAGAGATGCCGATCAAGAATTCGCATATTTTAAAAGGACATTTGATTTTGACCAACTAAGGCTATAGGACCAACGTGAAAGTTAGCAACGCTCGAAGTATACACTAGCTTCAATTACACAGAGCATAGAAAGGATGGGTGGTGATCAAATAACCATCGCATCACAAATAGGATCATATACTAGACAATCCTTAAAAGTATTTTTGGCTGGACTTCAAGAACCACTAGGAGCATTCATTCGCTCCAGAAATCCAGACAGTATAGGACAGGCGTTAGGTTATATTGTAGATGAAGAAAATATTACATATATGAGGCAAACATTAAATCAAAATATTTCTAAAGCTAATACTCAATATAATCCTCAACATTTTCAACCCAAGAAATCCGAAATCCAAAAATCAAAATCAAATGGAAAATTCTGTAAATATTGCAAGAAGGAGTTATAGATTCGTGCTATTCCTTAAAACAGAAGAATTCATTTAATCCATCTTATACTTCACCAACTTCCTTCAACCCAAATAATAATGTCAATCAAGGATCATTTTCGGGAAGAAATGAAAATTTTGACAGAGGTCCAGGACCCAGTAATACATCAGGATTTTCCCCAAGGAATACATTTTCACCCAGAAATTCATATTCACCCAGGAATTCCCCTAGGAATTTTCAAAATGCAACCCAAATACCCGTAAATCATTTAAACTCCCAAACGAGGGATACCGACGGACAGGACAGTTTATTCTTGGATTCTTCGTTGAAACACCTATCAAATAAATCTTGTGAGGCCTTCGAGTCTTCATCTCGACCACGAACTTCACTGATGTCCCATGTCGCCAACATTATTCAAGATATATCTTGCTAAAACCTTACAACAGTGGTCACGAAAATGTCATGGCATGGTTGTACCAATTGGAGAACATAGCTTATTTACTCTATTGTTTGCCGACGGCCAAGTTATTATAGCAGGCGATGAAGAAGATGCCGAATACATGCTACGTAAACTGATCGAGGAGTATAGAACATGGGGACTAGAAATAAACATATACAAAACGAACGCTATGAGAGTAGGAGGACCTGGCCGAGATATACAGACAGAACAAGGGATCGTACGACATTGTACAGAATACAAATATTTAGGAGTTACAATTACTAACGAAGGAATCAGGGATAAAGAAATACAACAAAAAATTGCACATGGAAAAAGGACCATCCAGATGTTAAACCCAGTCCTGTGGAGCTCTCAGATAACAAAAACCACAAAAAAAACGATATTTAAAACTGTAACGGAAAGTGTTGCAACATATGGTTCTGAAGTCTGGGTGATAAATAAAAGACAAGAACAGAAAATGAAGGCTATGGAAATGGATTTCTGGAGGCGAAGCTGCAAGGTATCCAAAATAGAAAGAATACCAAACGACGTAATACGAGAAAGCATGAACATTGAACAGACGATTGTAGACACCGTGGAAAAGAAGCAGTTAATGTGGTATGGACATTTAAGAAGAATGGGAGATGCACGATGGCCAAAGCGGATATATAATTGGACTCCTTGGCAGAAACGGAAAAGAGGGCGACCACAGACCAGATGGAAAGACAAGATGAAGGAAGCGATGAGATTAAGAAACTTGCAAGAAGGAGACTGCGATGATCGCAAGTTTTGGCGCTTAGGAAGCGAAAGGCGGCGCAGCCATAGAAGTTCGCATATACAGGGTGTCTCAAAAAGAATGGGACACCGATTAGCCATAGATTCCTTACGACATAATGAATCGATTAAACCTAATATACCTTAGTACAAAGTCCCTCCAGTAAGAAGTTATAGGGCCTTGTAGTTGAATTTTTATTTTTTTATTAATTTCCACAAATGTATAGATATCGATTTGAATTTTGGTATACATACTTACTATTATATACTACACTAATAGGAAATATTTCATAAACTAGACTTGACTGTAAAGGGCACTATACCTAATTTTCAAAATTTTTTTAGCTCTAACTTCGTTATATGTAACATTTTTTAATATTTTAGGTTATTCTCTGAAAGAGAATTAAAAAGCACAAAAATAATGTACTCTTAGTTCTTAAGCCTAAAAGCAACCGTTTACCGTAAAATGCCTATCAAAGGTTTTTGGTTGTCATTAAGATGTGCAATTATCAAGTAGCCATGACCACAAAAACAATGGGTAATGATTGTAATCTAGTAAACAACAAGAAGAAATCAATTAATGACGTTGGCGACATCAGGTTTTTGTCTTTTGTGCTTACGAAAATGCTGCGACATAACGAACCTTTCAGCATTGCAGAATTCGTTATGTAACGGCATTTTCTTAAACATAAGAGAACAAATTCTTGTCACTAATATCATTAATTGATTTATCATTGTTTTTTACTAGATGACCATTGTTTTTGTGATCATGCCTACTTGATAATTACATGTGTTAGTGACAACCAAAAACCTTTGATACGTATTTTAAGGTAAACGGTTGCTCCTACGCCTATGAAGTAAGAGTACATTATTTTTGTGTATTTAAATTTTCTTTCAGATAACAACCTAAAATTTTAAAAATGGTACAGATAACGAAGTTAGAGCTAAAAAAAGTTTTGAAAGTTAGGTAAAGTGCCGTTTACAGTCAAGTCTAGTTTATGAAATTTGTTTCTATTAGTGCAGTATATAATAGTAAGTATGTATACCAAAATTCAAATTGATATCTCTACATTTATGGAAATTAACAAAAAAATAAAAAATTGAACTTCAAGGCCCTATAACTTCTTACTGAAGAGTACTAAGAAATATTAGGTTTAATCGATTTATTATGACGTAAGGAATCTATGGCTAATCGGTGTCCCATTCTTTTTGAGACACCCTGTATATACCGGGTGTCCGTTCTCAAAGTCGAACATAAGCGATTAACATTGTATTGAACGTTTTTGCCGATTCCTGCTCGCCAATTCAACTTACAGGTAGGGTAATGGTATCAATAGAAAGATAAAATTATTCCGCATCAAATGATACCAATAATAATATTCAAGATGCGATTTTTATTTTAAAATACTAATTTAAAACTTGGGAATTTTTAAATATGCCATGCCTTGCTTTTCAAATTCGATAGCGTTTGTCAAAACAAGTGGTAATTAGTTGGCGTAAATCAGGTATTTTCTGTTAACACCTGTTAAAATTATCTACAGAAGAATGAGTTATTTCAATGAAGAACGAGTGAATGCACTAATGTTAATTGCCCATGTTCGACTTTGAGAATGGACACTCGGTATAGGTTTTAATGAACAGTTTTGGTTTAAGAACTCCTTAACGGCCCGCAGTAGGCCCCATTCGCACCGAGCACACGTGTCCGTCGGAGCAGTCCAACTTCCAGCGCCAGAAGTTCAATTCAAAGTCCAAGAGCACGTGGTGAGTCCAGACTCTCGGGTCGTTGGTTCCACGTGTTCGCAGTGGCGGAGAATTAGCTGCTCGAAAATAAGTGTCCAGAGGTTAAGTTAAAAACAATATCTAACTGACGTTGCAAGATGAGTCACCAGCCGCCACCGTCCACCGTCGAGATGCCCTCCACTCCAGGGATGCCCGGCAGCAGCCTGTAGGTCCCGCCGTCAGCGAGGATCACTCGCTCTGCACACGTGGGCCTGGAGGAACTGCCCAACACTCCGCCAGACCGCCGCCGCAGAAGAAAAAGAAGAAGACGTCGCAACCACCAGAAGTGGCTGAACTAGTCCCTATAGATTCCCTATACGTCTACAGCCATCCCATTGGCTACAAGTTCGACTTTGGCAGCCAGAGGGAGATACCAAGGCACAACTTTCCTGACGGATAAGTGGGCTTCAAACAAAAGCAACCTTACCTCGATCACTTCCTCGTCTCGAGACCGTTAACTCCGCCAACGCCGCAACCGGCGCCAACGCCGCAACCGGCCCCATCGCCGCCTCCATCCCCACCGTCGGCTCCATCTCCATCACCTCATTCGCCTCCATTACAAACCCCACAACCTCCAGAAACCCCCTACGCTCAGTCTCCCACCAACACAGCTTCCTGGTCCGAAGTCACCCGACGGCAACGCTCCAATTCCCAATTCTGAAATTCCTCCAGATCCTCCGTCGGCTCCACTTCAAACTTAATACGTTCACGGTTTCAGGTTTACCCCTAAAGCCCTGCTCTCGTGCAGGAAGATCCCGGGCCTCCTAGTTTCCAACCTGAAGGTCTTCTCCAGCGGCGTTGCGACAATCAGCTCCACGCAAGTAGACCTTCGAGAATGCCTCGCCGTCCTTTCCCACCACGCCGGCAAGACCCTCACCATAACCACGGACTTCAGATCTTCAGCCCCCCGCAGAGCAGCAGTAGAAAAGGCGCCCACTTTCTCCTACGTGCTGCGCGGCGTTCAGCTAGACGTAACCGCCGAAAATGTGAAGATGGGGCTCTCCGCCGCCAACCTCGACTACAGCAACACCTGAAGTATCATCGCGAAGGCCTCCGACAAACCTACCTATATGTTCCGTATCACCTCCAAATCTCACCTCCTCACCAAAGGACTGCGAATGTTTCATTTCACCTACTACGCAGAGTCCTCACATCTTCCCAAGCCACAGCCGATCCAGTGTCGCAATGCCAAAAGGTCGACCATCCGACTGATGCTTCTCAGCAGCGGAAGGCCGCCTGCAGGATTTGCGGCACCTCCCAACCAACCAGCACTTGCAAAGTCGCTGCCACCCCCAAATGCAGCAACTGCAGCGGCGATCACGTCGCATTCTCTCCGAGATGCCCGGAGCTGCAACTCCCGCCACCGCCGCTCCTCTAAAAACCTTCGACGCTCCTCCACCAGAAGTCCTTTCGTACTCCGAAAATCCTCCTTACACGCCATAATCCGCTTCTTTATGAGCTTCCTATCCAGTCTATTCCCTAACCTGCGTGACCGCGTCGGTCGAGTATTAAAGCCGCTTATTTATCATTTTTTTGAGATACAGTTGTGTAAGGGATGACACCAGTAGGACACAACATAAATAGCTGGTTTTCTTTTGCCACTTCACCATTTTTTTTTTGCCAAATTCAACTAATATGCTACTTTTTTTAATTTTTTTCCCACAAAATTCTAAACAAAGTTGAAGAGGGGATGCTACCCCTACAGCGGCTTTTCAGCTAGGATAGATTAGGTGATAATATTAAGATTGTGACTTGTATTTATGCTTTGAAAATTCAAAATTCAATTCATTCCGGACTAAGCAATTCAATTCGATCTTTCGTTCCTACGATTGATAATAGCAAATACTAGTGTACGGATACTTCGTGCTTCCCTTGGGGAACGGGAATATCCCTGATAATATTATATTTGTAGTTTGAATTTACTCATTGTATTTCTGTATAGCAATGATGTTTGTTTTAATCCACATCGCATTGTTTATTACTGAGACGGTTTACCACCCACGCAGAAACTTCATTAGGATACCAATTAAAATATAAATTGGCACTCCAACTCTACCATTGGCGCACAAACTAGTGCCCGAAAGAAGGTGACGAAACAAACAATAACTAAAAACCCAAACCAGCTGACAGTCACGACGGAGTCCAGACGACTTCTAGATTCTACGCAAGATATCTCACAGATATGACGGACGAAGACAGGCAGCTTCCACAAAATATAACCTTGACGATGGAGCAGCTTAACCGGCTAATATCAAAAATTGGGTCAGTGCAACAAACGTCAACACCCGCGGCAACGACACAAGTCAGAGGTTCTTTCTTGCATCGCAAGATTCAACGGCGAAGGCGATGTACACGCATTCCTGGACGCTGTCACAACTTAAAAAGTGTGTGAACAAGTGAGTGAGGAAAACGCGTTACGAGGCCTTTCGATGCTTCTGCAAAAACAAGTAGCTGTTTGGTAGCAAGGCGTGAAGAAATCTCTTCAAACCTGGGAGGCAGCTAAAAAAAATCTCCAAAACACATACGAACGAGACAAACCGCCATACCAGATCATCAAAAGAATTATACCAATCGGAACAGCAAGAGGACACCCCGACCGAAGTCTTCCTCCGTGAGAAGAGGGCGCTCCTAGCTAAGATGCCAGAAGATCGAGGTATGACCGAAATTTTGCAACTGGACATGGTGTATGGACTTCTGCAACGCCAAATTCGAAATAAATTATCACGCTCCCACTTCAACACGTTCGAACAGCTGTTCAAAGAATTGCGAAAATTCGAAGAAGTTACGGAAGCCGTTCCGCAAAAATCACGACCACAACAGAGTTTCAAAAGGAACAAGACTATTACAAAAACCTAAGTCGCCTAGCAGATGAATGCCGAAAGCGAAAGAGAAATGAAGTATCTATTCCACAGAACAACTCCAGCTTCAACACAGCCTAATCTTCAGGACTATCGTGTTTTGGATGTGGGACTGCCGGAGTAATTCGTAGTCAGTGTTCCACGTGCTCAAGAACGCAAGCTGCTTTAGCTCAGCTTTCTTTTTACTTGGCCGAGCAAATGGAAGTAACCCCAAAGCCACCAGTGACCACACCTACTATCCATATCAGTATTGGTGACAAAATTGGAAGCGCTTACATGGATGCAGGTGCACTACGGAGCATTGCAGGCCATACGCTCCACAACATGATGAAGGACCTTGGACTACCCTTTAAGAAGCACAGCATCAATCCAATCCTAGCCGATTGTGCGGACCGACCTCAAGAAGTGCTAACAACTCGTGGGAATGTAAACCTTGAAGAAAAACTGATCCCTACGGACTTTATAATGCTCAACGTTCCTAACAATTTTTGGCACTTTGTCGATAAATCAGAAATATCCTTCCCGTTTGCCAATACAGTGAAACAACCGAAGCTACCATAGATCCCTAATGCTACTCGGCCACGCTACGAAGGCGTTACCAAACCACCGCTGCCACAGGATCCTAGAGCTACACGTGTTAAGCTAGTGACCCTATTTGGATCAGACAGTGATTAAGAACAAGACTTCCGACGATTAGAAAAGAGAAGCCTGTGACTTTAGAAGATCCATATATGTGCTTCGCGGATTCCATTTCCGATATTTACCCCCCACAGTATCCAAATTTACCATCACCCTCAATTTTCCCACACTCTTCACCACCGAAAATTTCTCGCGTGCAAAGCAATTCAGTGGAAGAGCTACAGCTACGTCCAGACGAGGGCAAGGCCTAAAACCTTCAAGAGCGAAACGATCTCAATCAGCTTTTCTTGGGCTACCAAGATGTATTTGAACCAGGGGGAGAACCCACACCCTTCGGGGAGCACAGGAGCGAAACAGGGTCTTATCCTCCAATCGCAGTACCCCCATATCGTCTTCCGGCTCCAAAGCAAAAAGTCCTTCACCAAGAGATAAAGAAAATACTACAAATGAATATAATAGAGGAGTGTGATTCGCCTTGGGCAGCACCTGTGGTCATGATACACAAGCCAGACAACGAAGTTCGCGTGTGCATTGACTACCGTTGTCTGAGTCAAATTGCCATATCTGACAGCTACCCGTTATCTCGCATGGATGACCTCCTTCACACTGCAAAAGCAGCAGTCATTTCAACCTTAGATCTTCGATCTGGCTACTGGCGTCTTCAACTTATTTCTCAACGATTCTGCCGTGATGGTTTTTCTATACATACATACAGAATTTCTTTTAGCCTTCTTTCGTAATGTTGCTCTTCACTAATAACTCTAAAACGCAAAATGTTACTAGCAGTACTTACACATTGCTCATCTTGTCTGGAATTAGTATATTTAACTGTATAATTATTTTCAGCAAGAAAACCAAGTTCGGAAAGGGAGGCTCAATTTTGAGAACGAATATGCAAATAAAGTGGCTGCTCTGCTCTCATTAAGATACCTTGGCGACGACGCAAAAAATTGACAATGACGATGAAAGCTGCAGGATATGCGCCATTCGACGACATTGTTTTATACAAGGAAACTGATGACGGTAAAGAATACATATTTATGCTGCACCTTAAATTTAAACAAACAACGAGACCTACAAAGGAGACGAACGCTTGCCACAAAGGGCTACATCTAATTATCAATTCTAATGGGCACATCTTCAAATTTAATCCAAAACATTTCGATGTCGAATTTAAAGAACCGTATGAAAACATACCCGAGAATATATTGTTTTTACAGTACCAACCAGTGTGCATGGATTAGATGCTAAAATTAAAAAAGAAATTTTGTTGTTGATGAAAGCCTTTAAACTACACTGCGTGCAGGCCTTACTTGCAAAACTTGCCAAAAGGTAGGTCTTTTTTTAACGACTGGACGAAAGGACAATTAGGAGGTTACTATTACCTTACGAAGAAGATTGTATGGAAGGTTCTGGCAGAAGTAATACTCGCTCCTAATATGCTGACGCCTGAAAAGCAAGAATGCGAGACCCAGAATACATAATACTACAAACTAGCGTTTCTGCTAATACCCTCTAATACCACAAAGCATTTTTTCCTTAAAGGGTCTCTAAAAGCTAAAAAAATCTAGTTATTTTATCACACCGGGATGCGTAAAAACACTGACTGACCATCAAACCGTACTACGGTGGACGTCAACTGTGTAAATGCATTGTTTACATGTCAGAAGGTCAAAAAAAGAAGTTACCGATTGAACGATCGGGGTATCCAAAGCGCTTACACACACTTTGCAAACCACGGGACTTGGGGCGATTTTTACAATCTTCCATAGTCGAAGAGGTAGCAGAAGAACAGCACAACGAAGAATTTGTTTCGGCACCTATTGCGGGAGACGTTCCTTCTGAATTTCACATCCAGCAGGTATGCCATTAATAGATATATACCCTGCTCAACAATTCAAGTAGAACACCTAATAATATAACAAATGTTGAGGTATTTCAATGGTTTTACACGCTAGTAGTAGTAGTTGCGAAAGCCCACGCTATGAAATGGTGAAATGTGCTTTATTTATTTTGATGAAAAAGTTCTAATGTTAAACTGAACTCAATCTCGAGTAGTCGGAAGTTTGTATGTCAAATTCAAAGGAGACGAACCTACAATTCTTCAATTGTATTGGTGTGTAAACAGTATTAGGATATGAATCAAGCGAGGATGCATACGAACCTGTCGTTAGGAAACATGTGCATGATTTATGACGTCTACTCTCACTGAAATAATACAAAATGAGATAACATCTGGCTTCTCAGAAGGTTAATGTGTTTACTTCCATCATAATTGTTAATTAGTCGTCATGCTTTCACTGCTTATTAACAAGTTCTTCGCGAAGAGGATCGAGGTGAAACAGAACGCGAGAGATTTATGTTTGCTCCACATGTCGCTTGCAACAGGTCAACGCGTAAAATGCTATGTTGCGACAATGAAACTTATTGTTCTAAATTGTCTGCACGTGAAACCTGTTTGAATAATTGTTTATTATATTTAATAAACCACGAAATTCCTTATTATGAAACACTATAAAATTAGATTGAAATAATTATTATAGAATACTGCAAAACTACCTATATAATGTCATTGTATGGCAACCAAGCCCGCCAAACCCTGTCTGAAACCCGGCTAGAGTGAGCGGAAACGGGGGGGGGGGAGTAATAACTTCATTAACAAACCAGGGTTCATCTGGCCCGGCTTAAATGTGTAAATGGAAAGGAAATTGATATCAAAGATACCTCAAAGACAGAAACCGAAAGGAAAGGCCAAGGCTGTGAAACACGCGAGGCTGGATGTATGTTTACGGAGTACTAAAAACAGAACATCCAATAACAGGAGTAGGAACTCTGTAAATGAAAGAATACTGCTTGCTGATGTCCAAGAAGAGAAAACGATCATACCGATAATACGAATAACTTATGAACCTAATGAAGAATATTTTGACCTCCTTCAGAAGATGCTTGGTGCTGGATTATCCCAGGTGACTTAAATCGAAGAGTTGGTAACCACCCAGAGGGTTGGCAAGAGGAAAAATGGAGAATTGTCTTAAACAGTAATGGAGAAAGCATTTTGCAGATGCATATTATCAACAATCCAGTCATTGCTAACACTCAATTTCCACACAAATACACCAGAGTTGAACCAGCCAGAAACGAGCGATCTAACATGTGAGTAAACGAAAATGAAATCAAGCTTGACTTTAAAATATTTGTTTGTGTTGGTGGCACTGTAAGTCTATCAAATTCGTTGTTAGCACGTTAGGTTTTGCGTCAGTTTATGTCAAAACTGACACAAAACCTAACCTGCTAACAATAAATAAATAATAAAATAAAATAATAACAAATAATTTATTTTTTGTTATTCTATGAGGGTAAAATGATTCGCAACCATCACTATTTTTTAGAAAATGAAGGTGGGGATGTTCAACCCCTTTTTGATTTTAAATTTTGCATTTTATGGTTTCAAGCGTTATTTATTTAATCTGTGTCGTGTCAACGCCACTGATAATTTGGTGTTACTGTATTTAGAGAGTACTGCCAATCGTGTAAGTTTGGTTGCCTAGCATTTAGGGTGAATACATGATCACGTGGGAAATGGAAATTAATGAAAACCCTGTAGTATAGATCAACACCTTACCAACGATGATATTTCGGAAGAGTTCGAAGAGAACGAAGGTGATGAGGATATTAACGAAGGAGTGCTCTTGGATAAAAATGACTCCAATATACTTTTCATTGCACCTGGACAAAATAAGAACCCGGCTTCTTGGCAAGCAATCGCAAATTTCGATTAACTGTTTTCCAAAAATATGTTTTGGCCATTCAATTGAATTACCAAAAAATTTTACATATACGGATAGAGCAAGTCCAGGTTGTCGCCATGCGGACCGTAGATCTTGTGTACTGAGTCGGCTATATCTGTTTACGAAACACCAAGAAAACAATGACAACATTAATGCAGGAAACTTATTAAATCAAGATTTTGTAAATAATTTGATTAAAATAAATTGTGGTGATCAATTTATTAAAGAAATTCGATCGCGTCCAGCATATTGGGAGAGTAAGAAAAAATATTTATTGGCAATGATTTGTTATATTAATTTTATTCCATTCAAAACAACTCTGGTCGATTCATTGTTCCATGGAGCCGACCCTGCCTAAAGGTCGATCCTGTATCTTGAAGCTACATTTTAAATTTTATTTGGCCCAGACGCTAACGCGCCCCAAGCTACGGAATTTTTCCCTGTAAGCATTTTCCTTTAGCGCACAGAGCGCGCGGTTGTTTCAACCGTCGGTCGCCAGTACCCACATAAATCAAATTCCTTATTTCAAGTAGAAGCAAAAACAGGCCTTAAGGTGGCGATTTACTCTTACGAAATTTAACTTAAAATTGCGGTTATCATGACTTCAGTCGAGAGCAGGTAGTGCGATTAATACTGAACCAAATTGAATCTACAATATACGTAAATAAGCAGAAAGATTCAAGGAAGGTAGCCTCCGTATTTAAAATTTAGTTTATAAATCACAGCTTTGAATAAAAATATATAAATAAAGTGCATTTTTTAACGTGAAATTCGACGATTTATTTCTGTAAGAAATACTCTTCAAACAGTAAAACAAAATGGGGGGCCATATTCTCTAGAGTTTTAACTATAACATACTAAAAATTCAAATAATTTTAACCAGAAGTTTAGCAGATGACCGAGAAGCAACACATACTTGTAATAGCTCATCGTGAGTAAATTTCGTGTTGGCAATTTGAGCTTTGATACGTGTTTCTCTGCTAAAAATAGTTCAGCCTCTGTAAGGTAGGTGGCACTACAACTAATGACGTAATTCAAACTCGAATTGGGATATGCATAAACATGCAACTTGAATTACTTGAATATTTTTAGACGACCACAATCCTGGGCCCGATAACAGCAACGGGGTGGAAAATAGTTGTAAAACTATAAGAGTTACATAAATATCACTTGTATAAAAGTTGTAGGTAGGGTGACCAATATTGACATTTTGACCCGAAGACTTCGGGTTATCAACAAAATTCTTCGGGTTAACTAGAGGTTCATATTTAAAAGTTCCAGAGCAAAAGTCGCTAGTAGAAAGTGGGTAAAGTTTCAAAATATAATTTTAGAAATTATTTTAAAAATTCTCCACAAAAATTTAGTTTCTCTGCGGTTTACTTCTCAGATACATTAGATTGGATTTGTATAGTCTACCCAATTATAAATACTGAGAGCTGCTAAGATTTTATTTAAATAATTAGTGTTAAGCAATAGGTACATATTAATTATTAATAGCATGCCATGTACAAGTGTTCCAAAGAAAGTTTTGACTTATGACTATTGATGAGGCCGGAACTATTTTATGCGATTTCAGAAATATAAAATAATTTTTGGAATCGTATTTATAATGTAACAAACTATTTCAGGTTGATCTTCTTCATTGATTTTATCCCCCCCACCCAAATTATTTTTCTTCGTGTCAGCATCGGCGGAATGTAGTTAACCTTAGTTGTAGGTGCAAAGGTGGTGTACATTACTGAAATACTTTTGATTATACAGGGTGCCTCAAAAAAGCGCGGCAAATAAAACTTACTTTTTTTTATGGAATTCCCTATATTTAGGCAGCTTGAAGGTTTTGAATTGACTCGTAATGAAATATACTATTCTTTATTTAATTGTAGTTTATATCTTTACACTTAATGCAAATAATGTAACAGATTTAGTTTTTTGCATAGTGATGACAAGTGTTTTTTTAAACGAAAAATCGTTAAGAAAGCATCACTTCTTTAAACAAAAAATTATAAAGAAAAGTAAAGTTTTTTAACTGTAAACAAAACTGCGTTTGAAAGACAAATATTGGCTGGTATCATCTGCTAATTTATAAATGGCAATCGTCTGCGTTGTAAAATTCGACGATTTTGTAGCCATTTATCATTTGTACTGACATTCAACTGCAAACCGGGATCGCTTTGTTAAATTAACACCTTACAAGAAAGCAGACACTGTTAACAAATTTTATTGCTATATATTGGTAAATGTTATACCGTTTACAACCAAATTTACTCCGAGTGATTTTTTAAAAACTCAATTGCAGCAGGCCCTGGATAGCCTGAATCAGGTGCCAATACTGAAATGTAATGTTGGTGACACTGTAAGTCTATGTCAAATTCGAGGTTAACAGGTTAAGTGTTGCGGTAGTTTTGACACAGACTGACGCAAAACCTAACCTGCTAACCTTGTATTTAACATAGACTTACAGTGTCACCAACAATACATTGCAGCATTGCCAAGTGATTCACGCTATCCAGGGCCTGCTGCAATTGAGTTTTTAAAAAATCACTCCGTACTTCCTATAATGTTATATTTGCCTAAACAGATATCAAAACATTCAAATATTGACAAAAAATATCTTTTTTCTTCAAACGGCAGTAAAATATGGCATTATACTGCTGGATTGATGATGCTAAACTGTCCCTTTATTACCAAGCGGCAGATAAAGTTATTATCTGCCGCTGACGACTTTATCTGCCGCTGACAACTTTATCTGCCGCTGACGAGATCAAGTAATTTTCTTCGAATTTTGTTCACAAAATTGTAAATAATTTGTTATAAAAACGTTTGAAGAAAAAATACTATATGTTATTCGGAGCAAAAGTATCTTTATGTGATTGAGGTCACAGCTCTGGGCCAGGTTGGAGAAGTGTGTCTTGCCACCTTGCTTTCGATCGTACTCGTCGTCTCTATTGAACGAAGATGTGTGTATGTATGTATTATCGATAACCTCATTTTACCTTGCGATGTAGAGGCTGGTACTTTATGCGCTTGCATCTGGTGGTACAATGCTCAACTTGCCACGGATTCGGGATACAAAGTTGGAGCGGGCCTTTTGTGCTTGCGCAGCAACAATTTTGTGAGGTGTGTGTCATGGTGATGTGATAACCTTGTTACTCTATCTCTCAGTTTCGTTATTACAAAATAAAAAATCATTAATGATTGAGGGAGTATTTTACAAAAATGACAAAGAAATGCAAATGCCTATAATATTTATATTTTTAGTAATTTAAATCACAAAAGTACTAACAATACTCGTATTTAAACAAACAAAAAACAAAATAGAAAAATATTTAAAAAATAAATAAATCTATATCTCAAACATAACAATTCAGGATATTAAAGTAAGTATACATATATTTTGACACTTGTCAAGGAGATATTTTCTGCCAATAGAAGTTAAAAAAATGTATATGGCTTTATGGTGTTGAAATTGGCAACTCATAATGTGTTTGTTTTATAAAAAACTATAAGTTTTAAGAAAAAATTAAAACGACCTAAAACATTTTTAAGTAAAACATGTTTTCCAATAAATTTTGTTAACCAATTTTTTTCCCGTTAAGAATTTTTAATAAAAACATTTATACGAGTTGCTAATTTTAATCTCTTAAAGGCGTACGTAAAAACCATTTCATAAATAAGTCTTCTACTGGTAGAAAAGATTTGCCAATTTTCATTTGAATATCCTTTTCCAATTTACAGTGAAATGATATAAACCTCATTTTAACCACCCTCCCCCCTCATTAGTATCTCCGTAAAGGTTGAGAATTGAAACTATGCTTATACGAGTATGAAATTTTTTGGCCAATTTGTCACGTACGATATGGGCAAGTATTTGGTTACACCCTGTATTATATTTGCTAACGATTAATAGTAAGAAATAAGAACATTGTTTTATGTGCTTGCTTTTTGTTTTCTATAAACATTCTGTATTTTTAATTGAAGAAAATCTTTTTTTACTCACAAAGGATCTCAGGGTTTGTATAAATTTGAAGGTGGTCACCCTAGTCACAACTGAAATAACTCAACGAAACTAATGTCAAATTTTACTGATCTGCCAAATGTAGAACGCACAGCTATTGCTAAAGTTATAATAGGTACAAAATAATATGAATGTCATAACAACTACCCTAATAAAATACTAAAACAACGTAAAACAAATTAGTTTGGAATAAACTGTTATAATCCTTGCTAATTATATAAACTCCAACCCCAAGTTCACCAGATTGCAACGGTTCACATCGGGAGTGTGGTCGCTTAAATTTTTAGCGATCGATAAGACGCTAGCCAAAACATTTGACATGTGCCATTAACCGGCAACGTCCTGCCCCCCGCGACCACCTGACCATCACAAGTGTTTAAAATTGTGCCACTGACCCATTCATTTAGACTGGTTGCAAACCTAACACCCTGCATTTGAGGTGCATGCTTTTCAAGACGAGAGAGCACCACTTACTAAGTAAATTTAAGATCGTCGAATTTTCGCGACTAAATCGCCACCTTAAAGCCTTAGGTTTTCTTTCAGGCAACTCAGCGCTCAAAGTTCTTGAAAATTGGTCGTGTAATTTGATACCCTGGGATTTAATGCAACAGCAACAAATTCCTTCTAGAATGTTCCAAGGCCCCTCCCGCTTACCCACAGGGTACGCAGCAAGCTTCTTTATTGACAAAGGATTTCCTTCAGGGGCTGCGAGAAAGAGAGAACTTCACGGTAGCTGGGGGGCGAGTTCTGGGCTCTTCGTGTAACATTTTTGATTTTAAAAAGTAGTTCAGCTTAGACCCCGATAATAGTCAGTTGGCTGCAACTCAAAAAGTTTTCGGTAGCGCGGGTTAAGGGCGATGTTTCGTTAAGCGGCTTCAAATTATCGGCGAGGCGCCTTCTATCGGCTTTTGCCCTCCAGCGAGGAGTGAAAAAGCAAGTTGCACCCTTTTGCACATTCAACAAAGGTGTCCGCACATTCAACAAAGGTGTCCTCATAAGCCTACAATACTTTTCATATCAGTGAAAAAAGCTTCGGCAAATCTGTTGCGAATCCTGTGAAGCCGTGCTTAAGTTCGAAGTCATCCGTCGCCCGCCGCTGGCTGCCATCCTTCTTCGTGGGGTAAACCAACCCTCTGGCCCCTCCGTACCGAATTGGCCCATGTACAACCCTTTCGTTCCCATTGGGGGAGCCCGCTACACCTCTGCAGCGTCTCACCTGGCTTCGCCGAGGCGGAGTTCGTAACCATCGCCAACCCCAAATAACATGCTGACAGCTCACAGGTAGGATCTGTTTACTGTTTCTACAGAGTGTTCATAAACATTGCGCCCGTTCACTTAAGCCTATGATTTGATGTATGTGTTGTCAATCAGGGGCTTCACCCCTGTTATTTACTTCGTGTTGCCCAGTGTGTAACAATATATTCTTTTTTTATACAATAGAGTAATTTTTTTTTGCTTGGGGACCCCGATATTTCATGTAGGATGTACCTCTTGAATCAACTTTGAATTCACCTCCAGGTGTTTTCCTTTCAAGTGAATATTTGTGACTATTCAATTCACCTGTCATCTGTCAAAAAGTGACCAATGAAAATCCAGAATTCTGACGTTTCTTGACTAATCAAAAAAATATCAGTGGATATATCTTCCTAGAAGGTATTCAAGTGACTATTTTAAACAAATGTTATTTTTATTAGAAAAAGTCAATATTAGTGTTCTGTTACTATAGAAATTGCGTAGTTTGTTGCTATATTTACTGAAAACTAATTTGAAAAAGTAGTTGGTTCATTAAATATTCCCTCGAATACCAATCTTAGTCAAAGTTAAGTAGATTATTTTTGCGGTGGTATCACTACTCATGTCCATTGCGCTTGGGATTAGGACTCGTGCTAGCGCACTCGTCCTAATCGTACCAAAGCGCAATGGACATTCGTGACACCACCACAAACTTTGACTACTCATGGTATTATAAGTGACAATGGAATTTTTTTGAATAATAAACTTTATTAAAGTTAACTTATTCTTTTAGTGAATGCTAAACCTTCCTTTTACGGGTCTTCAACCCATTTAGCATGGCAAATGCCAGATGTAATTAATTGTAAAGCCGACAGCATGTCCTTGTTGATAAGTGAACCCTAAGAATTGGGGCTAGTGTCAGTTATTGCATTTTTATGTTAAACTAGGCGAGTGGCCAATCAAGGTAAGTCATTTGCTTGGTGGCCACCTGTGTGTTGAAATCTGAAGACTCGGAGGAAGCCCGGTGGACAACGCTGAGGTGAATAGCGGCGCACCTGGGGAACCCTTTCATAGCTCGCGCGAGGTTTCTCGTTCTAATCACGCGAGTTATTCATCCCTTAAGAACGAGTGGCGCTCTAGGCAATTATCTTAAGCAAGCCATAGGGTAAGTGCCGCCGGTTTCTTTACTTGAGCTTTCCCGCCTTCCCGATTGAGCTAAGTGCGGGTAACTGGGACAACACCTGTTCCGACACAATGAGATCTGCGTTTTCTTGGTAAAGCCGGCGAACCCTGTAGTTTGTACCCGATTTTGGACAAAAGATATGATCACTGTCGATTTGAGTAATTAAAACTGTAACAGATTAGGCAACTCGGAAACCAACTTTGTTTTTAACTCTTTCTGCTGCAGAAAGCAGTTTGACCGAACTTTATTTTACCGCTTAAAGTCAATTTAAAGAAAACATTATCTATTAAAGAAGCATTAGAACTGAGTGATTTTGAGAAAACAAAACCGATAAGAAACGATCCAGTAACTTGTGCTCGTTATTTCCATAATAAAATATTAGAATTTATGAAGTTAATAACTTCCGAGAACAGTATATTTAACGAACATAATGTACTAGATTCTTATGAAAGAGTTCAATTCCAAATGGGAGGATATCCACACGATCACATGTTCCTCTGATTAAAAGACTCTTCACTATACGAACCAGACAGAATACAATCAAAGCAATCTGGTATTGACTTGATTGATAAATATATATGTTGTGAAAATGATGAAGACGATCCTTATATTTCTCTCCAAAAACACAGGCACACACACGCATGCTACAAGGTAAAGCAGCATAAAAAAATTTGCAAATTTCATTTTCCATTACCTGTCATTGCACGCGCAGAAATCATGTTTAGAAACCAAAACATGATTTTGAACTTTTACAATTAATTGTGCATATATTTTGCAACCAACGGTTGCAAATAGAAATGCTTGACAAGCAGTCAGCACTTCTCGACTGACCTGGTGACTAAACTGCAATTATGCTGAATTGCTGATGTTACCGTTTGTTATGCAACGTAACACGCAAGTAGAAATGCAATTTGAACTGGGAAAATGTACTCAACCTTTGTAATTTACATCATCTTTTTTGTATATAGTATATATGAACTTTCTAGTCAATAAACTAATGCAGTTAGATATCTTTCTGTGTTCACGAAGCTCTGCCGAACGGTCGAAGTCTTTATTATATTCCTTGTGTGAGACTGCACAAGGCGTTCTGGCATTCTATACTGAACCAACGAAACCAAGTCTTTACTACCTTTCTTGTGTGACACTGCACAAGACCGTTGGTTAGCATCCTTTTACATTCCTACACCCCTAAGACTTATCCTCTAATTGTCCAAATTAAAAACATACAGTCCCCTACAAGCTTCACCCTGAACAAATCTTGATCCTTTATGAAAAGAAAAATGTGAAGAAAACGAAAAAAAATAAGAAAATAAACGATTTAATGAACTATTTTTACAAAAAACTAGAATTACTGCCATTTTCTAATATTTTGAATAAACTTGCCTTAACGGAAATGCAAACTTTTTGACATTACGTTCGGAACTACAACAGCCTCGGGTTTACTAGAAAATAAATAGTCTTAAAGTTGGAATAAATTGTTAAAATAAAGATATTTCACATTTATTTGAAGCAAATATGGATATACAATTTGTATTAGAAAAATAGAGTTTGGCTTCGTATATTGTGAATTATATTAGCAAAACTGAATGTGGATTATCAAAATTGCTTCGACATGCTGCAACTGAAATGCAAACAGGAAATAATACTTTAATAGATAAATTAAGAAAACTTTCAAATTTTTTAATAGCAATTTAATGTCAGCACAAGAAGAGGCATAGGCACAGTTATATCCATTGGTGGGAGTTGATACAGAGCTAAGTCATATTCTGTAAGCTTTAGTTTTAATATTTTGCTTTTGCTTTGCTTGTGGCTAAATAAGGTTAATGTCTGCAATTAGGCCCATACACTAAACTCAATCTGTTTTAGGTCATCTCCAGCTACAGTATGTCTCTTGCGGATATTACCCTTCCAACCATCAATGGCGCACTCGAGGTCGGCTTGGTAGTTGGAACTGACCCTTCCTTGTCAGAAGACACCAAGCTCCCGATTGACGCGAAGGCCGAGGTCGAGGAGGCAGCCAGGAAATCGGCTATATGGGCGCATCAGAAATGGAGCACATCGCATGACGGTGTGAGGAGGATATACACTGCGGGGGCTGCGGTTGCTGTTCTTGCAGGAATGTGCAGGAGAGTGGGTCAGGTCAAGGATGGGGACTGGGACGACTGGGGTGCCAGACAGCTCACTGTCCCGGATGGTGTTTCTAAAAGTAGCAGAAAAGTAATTTTTATAAATATCAGACCAAAATCAGAGCGTGTGGTAATGTTAAAAAATAAAAATATGCTA